>CAJHQP010006886.1:0-35569 GCA_905132765.1 Moricandia arvensis | reverse complement strand
GGCCATTGAGTCTTTGTGCCTTAGAACCAGTGTGGTTGGACACAAAGAACTCTGGATCGTGGCCTAAACTCGTGCAGCAACAAGACAAGGCTTGCACACTCATAAAACTCGGCTTGACCTCTTCATAGACCTGGTTTGAGTCTCCCCCTCTCAACTGACTTCAAGGCCATCTTAGAGAATCTAGGAAACGACCATGATCATCTTCAGTGAGGCTCAAGCACTGGTAATGGTACCTGATACATTATCCCAAAGATGCATCAATACTTATCAAGAACATCCACAAGAATGAGATACTTCGGCAATAAGATCTTTTAGGATCTTAGATGAATAAGTAACAAGAACGAGACAAGAAAGAGATTTGATGAACATAAGACTCGGTTTAGACTAAGAACTAAGAAGATTAATGAAGACTATGAAGAACATTGTGAGACTCGAAAGTTTAGAGAGAACTGTATGCTTTATTCATAGAGAGAGTTCAGAATATATAAAGAGGGTTTACAAGGGTTTCGTAAAGCAAGAGAGGGAAAGCATGTGGACAGGAGAAGAGGCGCGCCTAATGGTTCAAACGAGTGGCTCTGGTGGCTAGATGCCAATGGCATCTTGACTAGATGCTCCTCACTTTACAGCTTGCACCAGCTGGAAGCTTGACCAAGCCTTATCTACAAACGGTAACCTTGGCGCCTAAAGCTTCAAGGTTTACCCGACCCAAACCCTTTCTTTCACTCCAAGTTAACCACTCGATCTTCTCATGGTAAGTTCTCCTCTTTTACCTTTTTACCTTTTTCACCTCAGTAACTTTTTCTTGTACGGACAACCCCATTTTTATACATTGCCAAAACATGGTTTAAAGCTCTTTTGGGTCGACCTTGTACGGCCTGTACGGCCTGTAAGGCCTGTACGGCCTGTAAGGCCTGTACGGCCTGTATGGTCTTGTACGGCCTGTACGGCCTTGTACAGACAAGGTCACCACAAACAGAGACTAAAGCAAGTGTCCCCTCTCTTTTCCTCCTTCTCTCTATTCCACACAAACTAGATACCTCAACTTAACACTCCCCCTCAAGCTTGACCATATGGAACAAGTCGAGCTTGGAAGTCTATGAGATCTCCCTCATTAAAAACCTCACCAAAGATAAAACCCTGGTTGGGATAAAACCCTTTGATGAGGGAAAAAGAGTGGAGACCTCATAGCAGGGGATTAGCTAAGTTGGTTTAGATCAATGAGTCCCAACCTCACATGGATGGACTCCATTGTCTTCTGTCTTGCAGATTTTGTAAACACATCTGCCAACTGATCTTCACTTCTTGTATAGCACGGCAAGGTCACTCCTAATCCAATCATTTGCCTCACCTTGTGACAATCCACCTCAATGTGCTTGGTTCTTTCATGGATGATCTCTTGATACTCCTAGATGAACAAATCGGATATGACACACCAATTTAGACACCCTTAGGTCTCTGGATATTACACACCAGAACTCGACACACTTTCTAGAGAGAGAGCCGTCAAAGTGAAAGATAACTTGTTGATTAAAAGATCACTGGCTTACAATAGGGTGTAGGGACCCTTTAAATAAAAAGAAACCGAGAACATGCTCTATAGGGTTTCGGAAATAAGCAAAATGGAAACTATAGTTTAACTTTAACATAAGCTTAAAATAACATAAAAATGTAAACTCCTTTTAGACTTGGACCGAGATAGGGCCTAAGTGATGTGAAGACAAGTTGTGGCCTCGTTAAAAACCTTCCTCCGGAAAACCTCGTGGGACAAAACCAAAAGCAAGGAAAAGAGCACGCACCCCATGTCTTGCCTAGACACTAACTCAGCCTGATGTAGAGATGGCTTGAATTGTGATCAAGACATCTCAGATCAGACCTTGTCCAAGACTTTCTTGTTGTGGATGTGAAGTGAGTAATCCAACAACATTCTCTTTAAACTTCTTGACTCTGGAACGAGTCATGGGACCTTCTGGAATGGCTAGAGCATCATCACCAGGCTGCTGGTGCAATGTGGCTTCATGTGGCTCATCTAGACTCTCCTTGTTCTCCTTAGTGATCCGGTCCATGATCACATCATCCCCTCCCTCTTGAAAAGGATTTGTCCTCAAATCAGGTTCATCTACAGCAAAAGGAGCCAAGTCAGTGACATTGAAGCTATTTGATATATCATACTTACCTTGGAGATCAAGTTTGTAGGCATTGTCATTGATCTTGTGGATGATCTCGAAAGGTCCATCAACCCTTGGCATCAGCTTGGACTTCCTCTCGTTGGGGAACCTATCCTTCCTCAGGTGCAACCAAACTTGGTCACCAACTTCAAAGGTTCTCACACGTCTCCCCTTGTTGGCTTGCTTCTCATAAAGCTTGGTTTTCTGCTCAATGTTTTGTCTAGCCTTCTCATGGATCCTTTGGACCATCTCTGCTTTCTTCTTGCCATCTAGACTGATCCTTTCACACTCAGGTAAAGGCATTAGATCCAAAAGAAAAGGTGGGATTGAACCCATAAACAATCTCAAAAGGTGAATACTTAGAAGCAGAATGCATAGCATGATTGTATGCAAATTCACAGTGTGGTAAGTATTCTTCCCATGTCTTAAGTTCTTTTTAATGAATGCACGCAGGAGTGTTCCTAAGGTTCTATTAGCCACTTCAGTTTGTCCATCAGTTTGTGGATGACAATTAGTAGAAAACAATAGTTTAGTGCCTAGCTTAGACCAAAGTGTCTTCCAGAAGTAACTAAGAAACTTAGTATCCCTATCAGAAACTATAGTTCTAGGCATGCCATGCAAACGAACAACTTCTTTAAAGAACAGGTTAGCAACATGCAATGCATCATCAGTCTTATGACATGCTATGAAATGTGCCATCTTAGAGAACCTATCAACAACAACAAAGATGGAGTCCTTTCCGGTTCTAGTCCTAGGTAATCCAACAACAAAGTCCATGGAAATGTCATTCCAGGGATGGTGTGGAATGGGTAAAGGAGTATACAAACCCTTGGATTGGACTTGGGACTTGGCATGCTTGCAAGTAGCACACCTCCCACAGATTCTCTCCACATCTCTCTTCATATGCGGCCAATAGAAGTTATCCTGCAAAACTTTTAAGGTCTTGGCAATCCCAAAGTGTCCCATTAGACTGCCCCCATGGGATTCCCTGACAAAAAGATCTCTCAAAGAGCAGTTAGGCACACACAATCTATTATCATAAAACAAGTAGCCTTCTAGCCTAAAGTAATGCCCTGCAGCAAACTTCTCACAAGAAGCATAGGCTTCCTTGAAATCATGGTCAGTAACATACATATCTTTTATCTGCTCAAAACCAAGTAACTTAGCATCTAGGTTGGTCAAGAGAACATACCTCCGAGATAGTGCATCAGCAACTATGTTCTCCTTACCTTGTTTATACTTGATCACGTGTGGGAAGGTCTCAATGAATTCAACCCACCTTGCGTGTCTCTTGCTAAGCTTACTCTGCCCTTTTAGATACTTTAGGGACTCATGATCAGTGTGTATGACAAACTCCTTGGGCCACAAGTAATGTTGCCACGTTTGTAATGCGTTCACCAAGGCATAGAGTTATTTGTCATAGGTTGCATAGTTGAGAGTGGCTCCTCCAAGCTTCTCACTGAAGTAGGCTATAGGTTTCCTATCCTGCATCAATACAGCACCAATTCCAATTCCTGAGGCATCACATTTTATTTCAAACGTTTTAGTAAAGTCAGGAAGCATAAGAAGAGGTGATTGAGTAAGCTTCTCTTTTAGGCTCTGGAAAGCCTTCTCTTGTGCTTCTCCCCACTTGAATCTGACATCCTTCTTTATCACTTCAGTCAAGGGAGCTGCAATGGTGCTAAAGTCCCTCACAAATCGCCTATAGAACCCAGCAAGCCCATGGAAACTCCTCACTTCTCCTACTGTGGTTGGACTCAGCCAGTCTTTGATGGCTTTGATCTTCTCCTCATCGACCTTAACTCCATCTGCACTCACAACAAAGCCTAGGAAAACCAAGTTATCCGTGCAAAAGGTGCACTTCTTCAAGTTGGCATAAAGCTTTTCATTTCTTAAAACATTCAGGACAGCCCTAAGATGTTCTAGATGTTCTTCTAAGTTCCTGCTATATACTAAGATGTCATCAAAGTATACTACAACAGAAATGCCTATGAATGACCTAAGAACATGATTCATTAACCTCATGAATGTACTAGGTGCATTGGTTAATACGAATAGCATAACTAACCATTCATATAATCCATGTTTAGTTTTGAATGCAGTTTTCCATTCATCTCCTTCTTTCATCCTAATCTGATGATAACCACTTTTTAAATCTATCTTAGAAAAGATGCAAGAACCATGCAATTCATCAAGCATATCATCAAGTCTAGGGATAGGATGGTGATACTTCACTGTGATGTTATTGATTGATCTACAATCAACACACATCCGCCATGTACCATCCTTCTTAGGCACTAGGAGCACTGGTACATCATATGGGCTCAAACTCTCTTGGATATAGCCCTTCTCCATGAGTTCCTCTACTTGTCTTTGCAACTCCTTGGTCTCAACCGGGTTGGTTCTGTATGCTGGACGGTTTGGAAGTGTAGATCCTGGAACAAAGTCTATTTGGTGCTAAATCCCTCTCAAAGGTGGTAAACCAATGGGATTGTCGTCTGGAAATACATCTTGAAACTCCTGCAAAAGAGAAACCATTTCACTCGGATACACCGGTGTAGAATATGTTAGGTTCAAAAGAGTTTCTTTAAACACAAGTAAGATAGCAGATTGTTGAGAATGGAGAGTTCTTTTGATATCACCCATGTTAGCATAGAAGTTTGGCTGCTTAGTTCCAGCCGGTTTTAGATCAATCTCCTTTTTCTTTTGGAGTTGAACCTGATCTTGTTGAACTTCCTTAGGTGTCAAGGGAACCAGAGTGGTCTTGCGTCCCTTGAACTCAAAGGAATGCTTGTTGGTGAAGCCATCATGGATAACTCGGCGATCAGATTGCCAAGGTCTTCCAAGAAGTATGTGACCAGCTTCCATAGGCAACACATCACACAAGACTTCATCTTCATATCTCCCAATGGCTAAGGGAATATGGACTTGACTTGAGACCTTCATGGTGCCTTCTTCATTCAGCCATTGTAGCCGGTAAGGTTTGGGATGCTTCTGAACCTTCAATCCCAACTTCTTGACCAGGGTTTCACTCGCAGCATTCACACAACTACCTCCATCAAAAATGAGGCTGCACACTTTTCCTTGGACCAAGCACCGGGTGTAGAAGAGATTCTCACGCTGCTCCAGCTCCTCAGCCTTATTTTGCAAGCTTAGAAGCCGTCTTGCTACTAAGAGTTTCCCCTGGACTGGTCCTTCTTCATGTTCTTCTTCAGTGTCTTCTTGGTCATACTCGGTGTTGTCATCTTCTGAGGCATACTCTCCATCTTCCAGCAAGATCATGACTCTCTTGTTGGTACATTCAGTGGCGTAATGACCTCTTCCTTGGCACTTGAAACACTTGACATCACGAGCTCTGGAACTAGAATCTTCAACCTTGCCTTTGCCCTTGTCAAAAGCACTGCTTGGTTTGGTCTCTTCTCTTGGGTAGGATTTGTGATCCTTCTGGAACGACTTAGACTCCTTAGGGTAAGGTGTCTTCTCTTCCTTGGTGTTGTGTAACCGGTAAGAGCCATAGTGGTTGCGTGAATGTCCCTTCCTCTTGAGCTGTTGCTCCACAAGAATAGCTTTGTGTAGCATCTCTTCAAGCTCCACATAATGTTGCATCTCAACATTGTCTTGTATCTCTCGGTTTAAACCACATAGGAACCTTGACATGGTTGCTTCTCTATCTTCTGATATGCTAGCTCTTAGCATGAGCAACTCCATCTCCTGGTAATACTCCTCCACTGATCTTGAGCCTTGGCTAAGTTTCCTAAGCCGGTGATGCAAGTCTCTGTGGTAGTGACTTGGAACAAACCTCTTGCGCATGATAGACTTCATCTCTGTCCAAGTCTCAACTGGTTCCTCTCCATTCCTTCTACGAGTGGTGATGTACTGATCCCACCAACTTAGAGCATAGTCATTGAACTCAGTAGCAGCAATCTGAATCTTCTTGTGGTTTGTGTACTGCTTACACTGAATAACTAGCTCAATCTTCTTCTCCCACTCAAGGTAGGCATCCGGATCAGCTTTGCCATGGAATGGGGGTATCTTTATCTTCAAACCAGCAAGCTCATCTCCCTTGTTCATCCTTCTTTCTTGGACACGCCTATGTCTTCTTTGGCTTTGTCTTGAGGATGAACTGAGGTGTTCATACTCATTGTCAGTCTCCTCATAACCGGCATGCTCTTGGCGAGTTGCATGAAGTCTCTCTTTTCTTCTAGTCTCTCGGTTTGGAACTTGACTAGTAGCTCTCCTGATGTCTTCTCTGAGCTCTCTCCGGATGTCATTGAGTGGTGCGATCCTGTTCAGGCTTAAACTCAATGGATTGAAAACAATGTATGGGTCAGCTATACCAGTGATCATGGTGCAGCTTAATGGACAGTTTCAAGGTCTCATTGGAATGATCTATGAGGTTCTAGATAGAGAGAAGAGAAGATGTCTTGCTACAACAGCACGTGGAGGATTCAAATCTCATCAGGAGACACTCCAATACTCAGTTAAGGTCGTGGGTCATCATGAAGAAGGAGGGGAAGGCCAAGAAGAACCAGCTTGTTGGTTTATTTCCTGTATTTGTAATTTCAGTTTTTGTAAACCAAGTTCTAATAGGATTAGGAGTAATAAATCAATTTCGAATTGGATTAGGATTAGAATTTAGTAAACCAATTTCAATTAGGATTAGGGTTAGAGTAAACCAATCTGGTTTAGGATTAGGTTTTCTATTTTCTGCTTTAAAAACTTGTAGCCACGTTTTTGGCAATGAAGCAAGCAATAAACTTTTCTGTCGTTTCTTCTCTGAGGAGATCTGGTTACTTTGTTCTATAATGAACACTTTCCATTGTTAAGGAGGTTGATCTTCCGTGGGAATCATCCTAGACATCAAGCAGGACGCCCCTGTGTCTCAGGAGTAGCAAAACAGCTTCTGAGCAATCCATAGCTCTTTGGCAAAGTCCATCATCTTCATCTATCATACACCCACGCCCCCTTCAAGTGATCCAGGGAGAGACAGCCGTTCCAGGGCCGTATCAAGTGGTATCAGAGCCACTTGAAGGTTAGGGTTTGTGTTCTGACTCTGAAATCACGTGATCTATCAGTTACCAAGCATATATTCCATGTATTCTTATAGAATCAAGAGAAAGCATGAGCAGAAGGTTGCGAGAAAAGCAACAAGGGAGTTGTTGCAGGAAGGGAAAGGATCTAATAAGAAAGCTGAGCTGAGCAGTGATTATGAGCACGTAAAGGAGGCAAGCAGGAGGACAAAACATGCTTATTTGCATAGCCAACAATTCCAAGATGACTTGAGAAGAAATTTGCTTCAAGCTTTCGAGGGTTTGATAGTTATTGTACCAACAAAGCCAGATCGTGAGCCACTGAAACCTCCTGATCTAAATCCACCTGAGGAAGCACGAGCTGTAGAAGCAAAGAAAGTTGTTTTGGATCAATTTGGGTCGTGGTCTAAGCTACCTTTAAAACAGACTGAGGAGGAAGAGGAGATTGAGTCAAAACCGGCAATTTCTTTTCAGGAACAACACTTGGATGATCAACTGAAACAAGAGGAGAGATCAACAGTTATGTGTGTTCACGTGCCTGGTCAAAACCAAGATGAAGTAGGAGTAGTTGGTGGATCATCTAGAGCTACTGATTTAGTGCTTGCAGATTTGGTTGATCAAGGTGATGCTGAAACTGTCTCTTCTGATCAACTAGCCAAACCTCTTGTGTGGGTTCAGAGACATCTCGTGGATCATCTAAGGTTTGTCAAGGGTCTGCAACAAGTTGTTTTTGAACCAGGAGGAAGTTTGTTTGTGTTTGAGAGAAGTAATAACATTCTAGTCCAGAAAGCAGCTGCATTCAAGCTTGATTTGCAGTGTTCATTCCCTCTTGGAAAACAAGATTCGTGGTCAAATCCTTTTGAAGTGAGAGAGGATGGAATGATCAAAATCAGCTGCAGTGGCAAGACAGGAGAGTTGGGAGGCAACACGTGCCTGATCAGGTCCATAACTGATCAGAACAAGTTGAGAAAAGCAAATCAGGAACTAGTTGTGGTTACAGAGAAGCCAAAACTGGAGGATGAGTATGGAGACCAATGCACACGACCACCTGACCAGAAGAAGATGACACTGAAAGTACATGTTCCCATGTCAATGAGCAGGACACTTGTAGGATCATCCTGGTGTAAAGCAGTCAGCTTCAAACTCAACAAAGTGAAGGAATCAGCTACCTTAGAAGTTACATGCATTGAGAAAAGTTCAAAGATATTTCTGAGACATGAAGAAGGATTGCAGAGCTTTGTGTTTGACCCTGGAGAGACTGGAAAGGTGATGATATTTCTTATTGTCAGGTCATACACTTTGGAGTTGAGTGATCAACGTTCTATCCTCATACAGAGCTTGGATTTGAGGACAAATCCTTTTAAAGGAAGAGGGGATGGTGCGATCCTGTTCAGGCTTAAACTCAATGGATTGAAAACAATGTATGGGTCAGCTATACCAGTGATCATGGTGCAGCTTAATGGACCGTTTCAAGGTCTCATTGGAATGATATATGAGGTTCTAGATAGAGAGAAGAGAAGATGTCTTGCTACAACAGCACGTGGAGGATTCAAATCTCATCAGGAGACACTCCAATACTCAGTTAAGGTCGTGGGTCATCATGAAGAAGGAGGGGAAGGCCAAGAAGAACCAGCTTGTTGGTTTATTTCCTGTATTTGTAATTTCAGTTTTTGTAAACCAAGTTCTAATAGGATTAGGAGTAATAAATCAATTTCGAATTGGATTAGGATTAGAATTTAGTAAACCAATTTCAATTAGGATTAGGGTTAGAGTAAACCAATCTGGTTTAGGATTAGGTTTTCTATTTTCTACTTTAAAAACTTGTAGCCACGTTTTTGGCAATGAAGCAAGCAATAAACTTTTCTGTCGTTTCTTCTCTGAGGAGATCTGGTTACTTTGTTCTATAATGAACACTTTCCATTGTTAAGGAGGTTGATCTTCCGTGGGAATCATCCTAGACATCAAGCAGGACGCCCCTGTGTCTCAGGAGTAGCAAAACAGCTTCTGAGCAATCCATAGCTCTTTAGCAAAGTCCATCATCATCATCTATCATACACCCACGCCCCCTTCAAGTGATCCAGGGAGAGACAGCCATTCCAGGGCCGTACCTTTGAGGTTGGTCCTCATCATCTCGGTCATGGTTGCTACCATTTTCTGATTGAGTTGAGCCGACATAGCCTCCATGAGAAGCTTGTTCTTCCTAACGAGTGCAGCTTCTTCTTCAGACTCGGATCCCATGCTTCCTGCACAAAGGTAAACAAAAATAACCAGTAAAAGGTTTCTAGGTAACAAGATAAGCAAAAAGGAAAAAGGAGAACACGAAAGCAAGCTTGTTTTGCAAGACAAAAGCAAAAAGGAACAAATCGGCTAGGTAAAAAGGAAAAGGTTTCCTCCTACCAAGCAAAAAGGAAATTTCTCTAAACTTTGTCTAATCTTCTCTAAGTTTTTCTAGCACCCTAACAACCTTAACCTACTGGTGTTCAAGGTGATTAACAAGTTAAACAGATGAAACAAAGTGATCTAAAAGGAAAAGACTTATGCGGCTAGTGTTTTTCTCGCAAGCAAAAAGGAAAAGTTTAAAAACTTGTCTAGTCTCTTATGAAACTCGAGCAGCCCTAAACAGATTAGATCTATTGCTTAATCAAGGTAATAGAGATGAAACACAGATGAAACAAAAACAATAAGAGAGAAAACGAGCACTTCCCAACCAAAGTTGCTCTGATACCACTTGATGCGTCCCTAGGATGCTCTTTGGTTGATGGGAATGGATAGATCCTTGCAAGAACGAATCAGAGACTCAAGTTCTTCAAGGTTTGTGGATTGAATGGTGACACAAGAGGGATGGATGATCTCTTGATACTCCTAGATGAACAAATCGGATATGACACACCAATTTAGACACCCTTAGGTCTCTGGATATTACACACCAGAACTCGACACACTTTCTAGAGAGAGAGCCGTCAAAGTGAAAGATAACTTGTTGATTAAAAGATCACTGGCTTACAATAGGGTGTAGGGACCCTTTAAATAAAAAGAAACCGAGAACATGCTCTATAGGGTTTCGGAAATAAGCAAAATGGAAACTATAGTTTAACTTTAACATAAGCTTAAAATAACATAAAAATGTAAACTCCTTTTAGACTTGGACCGAGATAGGGCCTAAGTGATGTGAAGACAAGTTGTGGCCTCGTTAAAAACCTTCCTCCGGAAAACCTCGTGGGACAAAACCAAAAGCAAGGAAAAGAGCACGCACCCCATGTCTTGCCTAGACACTAACTCAGCTTGATGTAGAGATGGCTTGAATTGTGATCAAAGCATCTCGGATCAGACCTTGTCCAAGACTTTCTTGTTGTGGATGTGAAGTGAGTAATCCAACAACATTCTCTTTAAACTTCTTGACTCTGGAACGAGTCATGGGACCTTCTGGAATGGCTAGAGCATCATCACCAGGCTGCTGGTACAATGTGGCTTCATGTGGCTCATCTAGACTCTCCTTGTTCTCCTTAGTGATCCGGTCCATGATCACATCACATTCCGCCCTATTTTTGCACAAACTCCCGAAACATCTTTAAAGCCATAATGAGACATCTTTGGGTCGCCCTATTTTTGCACGGTCCGTACCTCGCCCTATTTTTGCACGGTCCATACCTCGCCGTATTTTTGCACGGTCCGTACCTCGCCCTATTTTTGCAAAAGTCTCAAATCTTCTCAAATGGTTAAATGTGAAAGTTTCGGGTCGATCTGGTCCGTACGGATCCGTACGGTCCGAGTACATCCGTCCGTACCAAATCCGTACGGCCTCGCCCTAACTTTGCACATTCTCCTATTTGCTCCTTAACAGCCTTCTAAGTCCCTCCTGGACTTGGCCCTATCTTTGCACAACCTCCAGAGCACTTCTAAACACCTTTAGACACTTCTAATGCCTTGTAGACAATCTCCGGAGGTTTCACCCTAACTTTGCACCAGACCCAAACTCATCTCAACTCTTCCTTTGGCTCCACTTCTTTCTTCAAGTTAATACTCCCCCTCAAGCTTGACTTTAGAGATCCTAAGTCAAGCTTGGAACCTTGAAGAACTCCCTCATTAAAAACCTTATGAGAAAACTCTCATAAGGAAAAGAGTAGAGCCTTCAAGGCCTAGGGATTGGCCAGTGGGTATTTGGTGTTCTCATCAGTATGATGGACACCCAAGACCCTGGATCATGGCCTAACCGTGATGTGCAACTCATTGGCTTCATTGCACATCACCAACTCCTTCTTGGAACCCTTCTTTGGGGATGGCGTGTGTCTTCCCTTCTCTCATGGCTTGTTGCCTTCTCCATCAGGTCAGATCACCCGCCTAGCTTCTTCTTGTCTTCTTGAATATCCAAGAAAGGTACCTGATACATCATTCTACAAGTGTATCAGTTCTCAAGAGATAAACCTATCATGAATATATAAAGATATAAGATCAGGTTTACTCCCTTGTTTAGATGGTGAGGAGTGGCTACTCTGAACCGCCACTTGAATCCTCACTGACTGAGCTTCACAACTCCTTCTCTTATCATGCAAGCTCATCCACATTTGGTAACTCAGCTTCAAACCAGGTACCATTCTTCACCATGGCACCAATTTCATCACCAACTGAAGCTCTCCACTCTTCATCCTCCATGGCTTCTTCATAGGTTTTGGGAATATATTCCTGGTCCAATTCAACAACAAATGCTTGGTGCTCTTCAGGATATTTTGCTAGGGAGCAAACAGCACAGATAGGGTGAGCTACTGCATCAGCATTGAAGTAGACTCTAGTGTTGATCCAGTTTGAGGCTGGTTTCCTGATTCTAATACTCCTCCTTAGTACTGGTTCTGATTCCTCATTTTGGACCTCTTCTTCATTGGCAGAAGGCTGATTCTCATTTACCACTGATGTTTCTTGATCTTCTTGCTCAGCTTGGCCATGAATTCTTGCTAAAATTTCTGGTGGTATTGGCTCAGAAGTATTGTCCCACTCATGGTCAAGGTGAGGAACCACCTGAACCTCGGCTTCAGTCTCAACCCTTTCATCAGCTTCTGGTGTAGACCCTTTTGGCTCAGTTTCCATTCTTGCTTCAGGCATACTGACCCCAAGGTTTTCCATCACTCTCCTTGCAAGTTTATCAGAGTTCAGGCCGTGGGTTGTGTGAGAAGCTTCAACCTCAACAGGTTCGGACTGATCTTGTAATAACAAGGAGAAGAGAAGACCTAATGAGAGAATAAGATTGTGGAAGAGACTAAGAGAATAATGAGACTAAAGAGAGATTCGTGAGACTTGATGAACCAGAGACTAAGAGAGTGAAGAACAGAGATTTAGAACCCAGAAAAGAATAGGAAGGAGGAGGGGAAACCCCACTCTCTCACTTAAAATCGTTTACAACTAATAATGAGGCCTTTATAGGCAATACAAGAAGCAAACATTAACCTATATCTAAGGGCTGATAAAGCCTGAGAGAATGGACGGTTTAGATGAAGTCAGATGGTCTTCATACAGGCTGGAGACAGCCTGGGCGCGCCAAGGAAAGCTTGGCCAGGAATAGGCCAGCAATGCACATGAACCTGGCCAATGATCAGTCCAAGTTCATTCCTTCTTTTGGATAAGCATCTTGAGAGCATATTCCTCTTATCCATCTCGTCCCAAATGATCCCTTGCCTCCTTAGCTTCAATCAGTCACAAGGGATTCGAATTGCTTTGGTTTAAAGTGATCAAACCAAAGACAAACCCGAAACTGCTTTATTTCTCGACCGTACGGACTGTGTACGGACCACCCGTCCGTACACCTTGACCCGGATTTTGCACATTGCCCAAACTCACCCAAAAGTCGAACCAGGAATTGTTTTGCGTCGACCATGTCCGTACAGTCTGTACAAGGCCGTACAGGCCGTACAACTGGCCGTACAGGCCGTACGACTGTCCGTACAGTCGACCCTATTTTTGCACTTTCGCCCAATGCCTCCCAAATCTTCCCAAACACTTCCTTATTGATCATAAGCCCTTCTTGAACCTTTTTCTTTCTCAGCATAAGCTTCTGGACCCTCTTTAGTCCTTGATCAGACTTCTAATGGGTTTTGGCCCTAACTTTGCACATGGCCTTTAGTGGTCCATTTCTCACTTCAGGTTTAACACCCCCCCTCAAGCTTGACTCTATAAATCCTGAGTCAAGCTTGGAACCCTGAAGTCACTCCTCATTAAAAACCTTATGAGAGAAAACCCTTTTTAGGGATAAAACCCTCATAAGGAAAAGAGTAAGCTCCTTCAAGGCCTAGGGATTGGCCATTGAGCCTTTGTGCCTTAGAACCAGTGTGGTTGGACACAAAGGACTCTGGATCGTGGCCTAAACTCGTGCAGCCAACAACACAAAGGCTTGCACCCTCATATAACTCGGCTTGACCTCTTTATAGACCCAAAACAACCTCATTTGGTCGAATGTAAAGTTTTCGGGTCGACTTGGTCCGTACAGATTCGTACGGTCTGAGTACATCCGTCCGTACCAAATCTGTATGGCCTCGCCCTAACTTTACACATAATCATCTTCAGTGAGGTTCAAGCACTGGTAATGGTACCTGATACATTATCCCAAAGGTGCATCAGTACTTATCAAGTATATCCACAAGAAAAAGAAACTTAGGCACACCTCAAAACAATGAAACCAAACCAGAGATTCTAGCAACTTAGACATTCTTCTAAATGAAGCAAGATAACAATGATGGTTTCTACTAAGGCAATAGCACTAGAACTTATTCCATTTTAACCATAACAACCAGAGCCAATCTATTCAAGCATTTAAGAACCATTCCGACATTTAAGAAGAAATGATGAATGACATGAATTGAATTGAGTTCAAGTTACTTCCCTTTTTGTTTGGATGAGGAGTGACTGGTTTGTCACTTGAATCCCTCACACTCGGCCAGTTGCAGCCTCTCCATGGCAACACCATCTTGATGGGAGGTTGGATGATCCTTTGTTGAAGTCCTTGCAAGGCTTTGAAGCTGGAACATGGATGGATCATGTAAATTCAGACTCCCCCTCCAGCTTAACTCCGAGACTATGGGAGGAGCTAAGCTTGTGAATGATCCAAACCATCCATGGCCTTATGACCACCAGTCTTCTTGACTTTGTGATGTCCTTCTTCTTGTGAGTTTACTCTCTTCCTTAATAGTAACTAGGGTGTTTGAATCACCATAGAGAGATCCTCACAAGATACTTTCTCTCCATTGCATGACCCATTCTCTATACACTCCTTGTATTTGAATGGACTGATGCGTCCATGGAATGGTATGCAATGGGAAGATTAGCATGTCCTTTGTTCCATTTCCTTTAGATCATCGGCCTCCTCATGACTTTGGTGATGATCTTCATTGCAGCACCCTCTTGGTGATGCTTTTCTTTGCTTGTCTACTGTCCTCTCTACACTCTCCTGATATGTAGGCTATGGTGACTGAACCACCATGGACAGAACCGCAAGGCAGCTCTCCATTTGTCACAACATCCTCTCTACACTCTTTGGAGTAGGCTATGGACTTCCCATGGAATGTTGGCAATGGGCAAATTCATGGTCTTAGGAACCATCAGTCTTTACAAGACTTGATGTCCTTACCCTTGTGAGTTTTGGCTCTTTTCCTTATACCAGGAACTATTGGTGTTTGAATCACCTTAAGAGCCCTCAGAAGGTAGTCTCTCATTGTATGATATCCCACTCTACACTTCCTGTAGACTTTGGGACTTACATGTCCAAGTGGTATCATACAATGGTATCAACCTCTCATTGCATACTCAATCACACTACACTTCCTGTAGTTTGTGGACTGACACGTCCAGTGATGATATGCAATGGCATTAGACCTTTGTCTGGTCACTGTGGTTTGGTTTGTCACTGTATCACAACTTGTGTACCTAACATCACCACAACTCAATGCAAGATTAGATCATCCCATTGGGACCAAACCAAGATCACTCATCCGGTTTGATCACCAATGCCTCAACAAGCTAAAAGAAAACTTGAAACCAGCAGACCACAGAGCAAGACAGGGCAATTTAAACTTCTCTAGATGCAATGCAAGCTTGAAACAAAGCATTGCAACTAGGCTTGAATTTTAGATGCACCATATATGAATGCAACAATCTTAGACAGCAACTATTAGAATGCAACAGATTCAATCCGAACTAACCACTATATGATCCATTTTAAACAACCTAAACTGAATGCAAGAAAACACCCGGACGTGATAATGAGCAATAGTTTCATCAAGATCATAGATTCAAGTAGTTTAGACATACTTCTAAATCCTACTTGATATCTCTGATGGATTAACTATGTCATTAACATCCAAGCAACAAAGAACCGGATTGAATCACTACCTATATGCTTATGGATGCAAAACAGTATAAACAATTCTCATGATGCAAGTAGCAGAGACATTCAGTTCTACACACCATGACCAAAAGAGATATGACAATGCACGAGACAATACTAAACCACCACTATGATGCTTATGCAAGAACGAGAATCAGAACACAAAACAATGCAGTAAACAAGCCAGGAGATCCTGGGACCAACAACACTCCATGCACACCAAATTATAAACTCTTATTAAGGGATAAAGGATTTGCTTACAGCTAAGGAATCTGGGATGATTCCTTAAACCTCCATGAACACAGGTCAGTATTTCTTGTTGGGTTTAGCCCAACCCTTCTTTGGTCATTACTGCTTGAGGCAGATTCAGACTTGGCTCTTGAGGAACACCTCCATCCTTTTCAGACTTGATGCTTAGCCCCCAATGCAACTCTTCTCGGATCAATACAGGTCACTGAGCTTGATGGTACTTCTGGTAGCTCACTTGAGTTTCTTTCTCTAGTTTGGCCGAGATTTGGATCCAAACTTGGAATGAGCTCAAGAGAGATATAAAACCGTGTTCACCATTTCTTTAACTTCAGTTCCTTTGGTCACCAGTCTCCCATGGACTTAAGTGAAGACCACTCCTACTTATGTGCCTCTTGAGCTAGCAGCACACCACTTCCACAGCAGTGTCTTAATGCCACTAACTCTTCACACAAACAAACTCTCCATTGCTTCTCAATGGGCAGGGCCTTTTCTTACTTGGTTTGGTTAGACACTGAACACTTCTTATGTTCCTGTACAGCACTCAAACTCCAGAATAGATTAGGCCAGAAGCATTGGGATCAAACCTTGACTAATCATCAAGTTTGATCTCCAATTTCAACAGCAATGCAACTTCCTAAATGACAATGCAAGATCTGATAAGATAAAACACATTTCATTTAGGCAAAACTAGGCTACCTTAACCGCATCCTTAGACATTACTCTAGGTGCTCAACATAAGGCAGCAACCAACCAAGTGAAAGATGAAACAGCAAAACACCTTAACAAGTTCTAATCAGTCATGAATGCAATCACTGGAGCTGATACACTATCTAGCACCCTAATACACATCCAAAAAGAGAACAAAGAATGGCCTTTTTAACAATCACACATCACACAAGACCTTTAAGCATCCTGGGACAGAATCTAGCAAGCTTTATAAGACCCTCAGGACACGAACACACACTACACCACACGGCCATAACAAAAGTCTCAAGCTTTAAATAAGGGAAGGAAGTTATCTTACAGTCGAGGAACCTGTGCTGGTTCCTTGAACCTCCATGGTTAACCGGTTCATGACTAGACAGATTTGGGTTGTTGGTTTGGGAACCAACACCTCCTTCTTTGTGTGACCTTCCCCCTTGACCCCTATCATGCCAAAGACACCAACTTTCTCCATGTTTGAGTCGCCACACCAAGATCCAAGTTTAAAGACTCCTTCTTTAAAAGGTTTCTCCTTGGACAGTGAGGAAGATCGGCTTGGACAAGCTTCCACTGGCCTTCTTTCCCCAGAACGAACATGGGAGAGGAGGATGAACTGAGAATAGCTTCTGGGCACGCCATGAATGATAAAGTTTCCATCTTGAAGGGTTTAAACGACTGGATGCACAGAAGCTTCTTCATTGGTTTAGAAATGGCATGAGAGAGAGAGAGCTTGAGCTTGTGATGCTAATGAACCAGGTTCTGATTAACCTGGCTCTGATACCATGAAAGTTTATCAGAGTTCAGGCCGTGGGTTGTGTGAGAAACTTCAACCTCAACAGGTTCGGACTGATCTTGTAATAACAAGGAGAAGAGAAGACTTGATGAGAGAATAAGATTGTGGAAGAGACTAAGAGAATAATGAGACTAAGGAGAGATTCGTGAGACTTGATGAACCAGAGACTAAGAGAGTGAAGAATAGAGATTTAGAACCCAGAAAAGAATAGGAAGGAGGACGGGAACCCCACTCTCTCACTTAAAATCGTTTACAACTAATAATGAGGCCTTTATAGGCAATACAAGAAGCAAACATTAACCTATATCTAAGGGCCGATAAAGCCTGAGAGAATGGACGGTTTAGATGAAGTCAGATGGTCTTCATACAGGCTGGAGACAGCCTGGGCGCGCCTAGGAAAGCTTGGCCAGGAATAGGCCAGCAATGCACATGAACCTGGCCAATGATCAGTCCAAGTTCATTCCTTTTTTTGGATAAGCATCTTGAGAGCATATTCCTCTTATCCATCTCGTCCCAAATGATCCCTTGCCTCCTTAGCTTCAATCAGTCACAAGGGATTCGAATTGCTTTGGTTTAAAGTGATCAAACCAAAGACAAACCCGAAACTGCTTTATTTCTCGACCGTACGGACTGTGTACGGACCACCCGTCCGTACACCTTGACCCGGATTTTGCACATTGCCAAACTCACCCAAAAGTCGAACCAGGAAGTGTTTTGGGTCGACCATGTCTGTACAGTCCGTACAAGGCCGTACAGGCCGTACAACTGGCCGTACAGGCCGTACGACTGTCCGTACAGTCGACCCTATTTTGCACTTTCGCCCAATGGCTCCCAAATCTTCCCAAACACTTCCTTATTGATCATAAGCCCTTCTTGAACCTTGTTCTTGCTCAGCATAAGCTTCTGGACCCTCTTTAGTCCTTGATCAGACTTCTAATGGGTTTTGGCCCTAACTTTGCACATGGCCTTTAGTGGTCCATTTCTCACTTCAGGTTTAACACTCCTAAGGTTGTTTGCTCTATCAGAAGCTGATTGAGATAGATTCTCCAGATCCTCCCAACTTTTCTCATTGTAGTATCCTCTTGATTCTACAAACTTCACATCTCTAGACACCAGGACCTTGCCAGCTTTTATAAAGGAATCAAAGTCTCTTCTAGTCACTGGACTATCAGAATTGGTCGCCCCTGCCATACTCCTCCATGTTCCTCCTTCATTAGAATCACCACAGAGTGCTGAATACATGGTTCTTCCTGTAATTACTTGATGCTCAAACTCCTTGAGCTTAAATGTACTTGGCTGGCTTCCTAGGGAACTTGGAAACTTCCTTTCTTGAATGATATAACTTATCAGACTATTGCAGGGTGAATCCAGGTTTAGGAGAAGACTGAAAACTTTGTCTTGCTCATAGACAGCTTGAAGACTCTCCCATAGATTCCCATAAACATTTTGAAGCTTCTCCCATAGACTCTTGGCAGTTCTGAGGTGATAATGATCCTCCAAGATCTGTTCAGACAGAGAGCTGTGTATAATTCCAAGTGTTTGATGTTCCTCTTGAACCCACTTGTCTTCATGCTCTAGGCAAGTAGCCTGACTATCCTTTTGAGCCATCCTCTTTGAAACTTCAGCCTCCATGATATGGCTGTCCCAAAGTCCATGACTTCCCAAGGTAACTCTGGCCACTCTTGACCATAAAAGATAGTTAGGACCCTCTAGGGTCACTGGAATGAGATTCTCCTTCTTCATTTTCTTGGTCGAAATCATCTTTTCCATTTTCGGCAATTTCTGGAGCTGGAAATGATGAACAGCTGAAGAACAAGAAGAACTTTGCCAAAAATAGAAATGAAACTCAAAGAATTGCGGAAATAAGTGAAAATAGTAGAGAGATTTAGGTCTCAAGAGCATACAGCTCTGATACCATGTGAGAATTAGATAATCAGAGAGAGAGTTTAATTGAAGATTATGAAGAACATTTTGAAGAACAAGAGAGAGAGAGGATTCTGGACGAGAGAGAGAGAGAGAGTATGAAGAAAATGAGTTTCTGATTTCTTGTCTACAAAGAGTTACAATACAACATTATTTAAAGACAATTCTGGATAAACAAGACAAGAGAAATAAACATATAATAAGGTGGTCTGGTCAAGGTCTGGGAAGAGTCAGGCTGGTGGACAGACTGGTCAACAGTCTGGACAGTGCAGTGGACAAGGCAGTGGCCCATGAAAGGGACAGGACACCAAATGCTGGAAGGCTTATCCTTAATCCTTCTAATCAAACCACGAGATTTATTCAACTTCAAGGTGATCAGGATGAGCAGATCAGTCCAACCGAGGTTCGCCCATCCGACCGTACCAGATCAACGAACAGTGCCGTGTACAGAATCAACCCGCGTACATCCGGAAATGACCTAAGGCTGGAATCACGACCTAATGAACGAATGGACTGTACCACAGCAAGTCTTTCCCGACCCATTCGACATTCTAAGACCAATAGTCAAGCCAGAACTCAAGATCAACGAGTGGAACCGGAGTTAGGACACAACACTTCGCTTCTGACCCGTTTGGCACGTACCGCATGGCCCGATGGACATGAACAAGACTTTTCCGACCAGTTTGAAGATCTCATGATGATCGATCATTTTAATCTCTCTAAAGCAAGGATACTTAAGCTCTCTGAAAATTTGGTTCATCTAAAGTGGTCATCCGTTCACGAAAGTCATCAATCACCCACACGGACACACCACAGTACGTCCTGGTCCTTACCGCAGTGCACCCATTGGGTACGGACGAACCTGGACAGTAGGCGAAAGGACATTTGTTGACCAGAGTAGATTCAGATGAACCTGGACAGTACACCAAGAGTCATTTCGACCAGATCAAGAACCAAAGAGTCATTTGACTATTTTTACATGTTTTTCCACAACTTTTTAGTCCTTTCACATGACTTTTCACTACTATAAATATGTAATCTCATTTCAGCAATAGACAATTCGATTATCACTTTTGTTTTGAGTAAAACTCTTTGTTCTTTGAAGAACTCTTCTTTTTTTCTTGGTGAGTCATATCCAAGTTAAACAAAACTCGAATCGTTGGTCTTGTGAGTCATATCAAGAAACGGTTAGAGCATCTTCCTTTGGTGGACTTGTGAGTCATATCAAGCACCAACTGAAGTCGGGAATATCGGAGGCCTTCCGCAACCTTCGTGCGACCCTTCAATCCATCAGTTCTCCTTCCGTAGTTCATATCAATCCAATCCGGTCGAGTGATCCTATCTTAGGGCGTATCAAGTGGTATCAGAGCCACTCTTCCGGTATTGTCTATTCATCCATCTTTCTCATCTTCCATTTTCTTCAAACACTTCTTCTTCTATCTATCTTAAATCCGGGCCCCTCATTACCATCCACTAGTAAAAAAAAAAAAGAGAAAAGAAAAGAAAAGAAAAGAAAAATCTCGATCAAAAGAAAAAAAAAAAGAGAATCAAGAGTGTGATTTGTGGATTGGTGGTGGAAGAGAAAGCCTGCTGGCTGAGGAGAAATCCAGCCTTTGAGGAGGTTAAAACAGATTTCAAAACCCCAAAAATCTCTTATCTTTCTATCTTGTGAAATTCCCTCTTGTTTGCTTGGAATTGTCCATTGGGATTCTTGATCAGTTCTCTTAGAACCTAGAGTGGAAACTCGTGTGTGTGACCACCAAAATCTGAGAGAAACACGTGTGTGGGTGAGGATCAAACACTTGAGAGTGTGAGGTTTTTTGTCTAACGTTTTGTGTTTAAGAAATTTCAGGAACCATGAGTAGTGAAGGAGAAAGGAACCAACCCGGAAACTCATTTGCTGGATTGTCTAACCTTCAAATGCGTGCTTTGAATGATTCTATGACTAACTTGATGAATGCAGGTTTATACCAGATCCATCAAAGGCTTGATGAGCTTCAGGCCAGTCAACAAACTCATCCTAGAACCGGAGCAAGAAGAGATCGCCCAAGGAGGCACAAACGGTCCGATGATGAGACCCTAGGGGAAGATCTTCGAGAGGATGAAGTCAGGTCAACCAACCGACCTAGGAGAGGTCATAGGAACCGAGAGCAAGGTGATGTCAATCCATTTGCTAGAATTGATCGTGTTGATGATAGCTTAGGAGGATTGAAACTGAAAATCCCAACTTTTGATGGTAAAAACGATCCTGATGCTTTCCTTGAATGGGAGAGAAAGATTGAACTTGTCTTTGATTGTCAAAACTTCTCTGATCTTAAGAAATTAGATTGGCTGCTACTGAATTTTCTGGCTATGCTATTAACTGGTATGACCAAGTTGTGACTCATAGGAGGAGAACAGATGAAAGGCCGATTGAAACATGGGATGAACTTACCATGCTGATGAGGAGACGATTTGTCCCTGCTCATTATCACCGAGACCTCCACCAGAGGTTGAGACGCCTAGTTCAGGGCACCAAGTCTGTGGAAGACTACTACCAAGAGATGGAGATCTTGATGATCAAGGCTGATGTGGACGAGCCCATGGATGCCACAATGGCACGATTTCTTTCAGGTCTCAACCGTGACATCCAAGATCGTATGGAGCTTCAAGAGTATGGTAGTTTGGAGCAAATGTTACACAAGGCCATTTTGATTGAACAGCAAGTCAAAAGAAAGAACTACTCAAGGCCGGCTCTTGCTCCCAAACCGGCATACGCTCCAAAACCAAGCTATCGAGACAAAGGTAAGTCTCTTCCCACAACACATAATGCTTTTAAGACTAATGTTCCTGCTCGTGTGGACAAAGGAAAGGAAGTTGAGACTTCTGGTCGAGCAAGAGACATTAGGTGCTTCAAGTGTCAAGGTCTGGGACACTATGCCAAAAACTGCCCCAACCAACGAGTGATGATTCTCTTGGAGAATGGTGAGGTTGAGTCCGAGGATGAAGAGAAGGACAAGGAGGATTTAGGTCCTATCTTTGATGAAGTAGAGGAAGACTTTGACTACCCACATCACGGACCTTTGCTTGTTACTAGAAAGGTCATGGACGAACCCATCTTCGATGAGGAAGACGACCGTCTGGTCGATGTTTTCGGCCCAACCTTTGACGCTGAGCCTGAGCCGATTTATGATGAGGAAGATGGCTTCGACCATCCAGCTCACGGTCCACTGCTTGTTACAAGGCGATCCTTGAGTGTTCAGCCCAAAACCAATGAAAAGGAACAAAGGGAGAATCTCTTTCATTCTCGTTGTCTTGTTTCTGAAAAAGTTTGTTCTTTGATCATTGATGGTGGAAGTTGTACTAATGTTGCTAGTGACACTCTTGTCAGGAAACTTGGACTTGTGACTAAGCCTCTCGCTCGACCGTTCCGGCTTGAGTGGCTAAATGAAGCTGGCGAGCAAATGGTGAAAGAACAACTCACCGTCTCTCTTACCATTGGACGATACGAGGACGAGGTTGTGTGTAACGTCCTTCCCATGGACGCATGCCATATTCTCTTGGGCCGGCCATGGCAGTTTGATAAGAAGGCCGTGCATGATGGCTACACCAACCGACACTCATTTGATCATAAGGGCAAGAAGATCACGTTGGTCCCATTGACTCCTTCGAAAGTTCACCAAGATCAGATCCATCTCAAGAGGAGTCGAGACAAGGAACCCAAGAAGGACGAACCGGAAACATCCACTCGACACTCCAACTTTTTAATTAAAGAAAGTCAGGTCCGGAAATCTTTTTACTCTCAAAAGCCACTTCTTTTACTTGTGTACAAAGAATCTCTTATGGCTGCCCCTTCTTCTGACCTTCCACCGGAGATTCCGAGTGAACTTCTAGATCTTTTGCAGGAGTTTTCTGATGTTTTTCCAGATGAGAATCCAAAGGGACTGCCACCGGTTCGAGGCATTGAACACCAGATTGACTTCGTCCCAGGCGCTTCCCTACCGAACCGACCAGCATACCGCACCAACCCGGTGGAAACCAAAGAACTTCAGAAGCAGATTGGTGACCTTCTCGACAAAGGTTACATCCGGGAAAGCCTTAGTCCTTGTGCCGTACCAGTTCTGTTGGTACCCAAAAAGTATGGTTCATGGCGTATGTGTGTGGACTGCCGTGCCATCAACAACATTACGGTAAAATATAGGCATCCCATTCCTAGGCTTGATGACATGCTTGATGAGTTGCATGGTTCATGTGTCTTCTCTAAGATTGATTTGAAAAGTGGATACCATCAGATTAGGATGAAGGAAGGTGATGAATGGAAAACTGCATTTAAGACCAAACTAGGGTTGTATGAATGGCTTGTGATGCCATTTGGGCTTACTAATGCACATAGTACTTTCATGCGTTTGATGAATCACGTCTTGAGATCCTTCATTGGTCATTTTGTGGTAGTTTACTTTGATTACATTCTTATCTACAGCAAGAACCTTGAAGATCATAGGATGCACTTGAAATCTGTTCTTGAAATTCTTAGGAAAGAAAGGCTCTTTGCAAATCTTGGTAAATGCTCTTTTGGAACAGATAACGTGGTGTTCTTAGGCTTTGTTGTAGGAGCAGATGGACTAAGAGTAGACGAGGAAAAGATCAAGGCTATCCGAGACTGGCCTAGTCCATCGACCGTGGGAAAAGTGAGAAGCTTCCATGGCCTTGCCGGCTTCTATAGGCGGTTTGTTCCAAACTTCAGTATCATTGCAGCCCCATTGACTGAAGTAATCAAGAAGAATGTTGGGTTCAAGTGGGAACAAGCTCAAGAAGAGGCATTTCAGATTCTAGAAAGGAAGTTGACTCAAGCTCCTTTACTTGTACTACCTGATTTTTCTAAGATCTTTGAGATTGAATGTGATGCTTCAGGAGTTGGTATTGGTGCTGTTTTGATGCAGGATAGGAAACCCATCGCCTACTTCAGTGAAAAACTTGGAGGTGCCACACTCAACTACCCTACTTACGACCAGGAGCTATATGCTTTGGTAAGAGCCCTACAAACATGGCAGCACTACCTTTGGCCTAAAGAGTTCGTGATCCACACCGACCATCAGTCCTTGAAACATCTTAAGGGTCAACAAAAGCTGAACAAGAGGCATGCACGTTGGGTGGAGTTCATTGAGACATTTCCTTATGTCATTAAGTACAAACAAGGTAAGAACAATGTAGTGGCTGATGCCTTGTCTAGAAGGTATGTACTTCTCTCAGCTCTTGAAACAAAGTTGCTTGGTTTTGAATTTATCAAGGATTTATATGCAACTGATTCAGATTTCAAAGAGATTTTCAGAAAGTGTTCAAAAACGGCTTATGGCAAGTACTATCAAATCTCTTGATTTTTGTTCTTTGATAACCGCTTGTGTGTGCCCCAATGTTCTTTGAGGGAGTTGTTTCTCAGGGAAGCACATGGAGGAGGTCTTATGGGACACTTTGGAGTTAAGAAAACACACAAGGTTGTGTATGAACACTTCTTTTGGCCGAGCTTGATGAAGGATGTGGAACGAATTTGTAGCCGATGTGTGGTTTGGAAGAAAGCCAAGTCTAAAGCCAAGAACCAAGGTTTGTATTCTGCCCTTCCTTTTCCTTCTCATCCGTGGGTACACATTTCTATGGATTTTGTGCTTGGTTTACCTAAGTCTAAATTTGGCAAAGACTCTATCTTTGTGGTGGTCGATAGATTTTCTAAGATGGCTCATTTCATACCATGTCATAAAACTGATGATGCTGTGCACGTTGCTGATTTGTTCTTTAGAGACATTATTAGGTTGCACGGAATGCCTAGGACAATTGTTTCAGATCGAGATGCTAAGTTTCTTAGTCATTTTTGGAGAACTTTGTGGTCTAAGTTAGGTACTCGTTTGATGTTTTCCACTACTTGTCACCCTCAAACTGATGGACAAACTGAGGTTGTCAACCGGACCTTTTCAGCATTACTTAGATCATTGGTTAAAACGAACCTTAGACATTGGGAAGAATGTTTGCCTCATGTTGAATTTGCTTATAATCATTCCATGCATTCTTCTACCAAGTTTTCTCCTTTTGAGGTTGTGTATGGTTTCAATCCCTTATCTCCACTTGATATTTTGCCTTTGCCTTTGAGTGAAAGAGTTAGTACAGATGGCAAAAAGAAGGCGGACACGATTCAGAAGTTGCATGAGAAAGTTCGTGACAACATCAAAGCCAAAACTGAGAGTTACACAAGAAGGGCAAATAAAAAGAAAAAGAAAGTTGTCTTTGAAGAAGGCGACCTTGTTTGGGTTCATCTTAGGAAGGAACGTTTTCCTGAAGAAAGAAAGTCAAAACTCATGCCTAGAGTCGATGGTCCTTTTCAGATCCTTAAAAAGATCCATGACAATGCCTATCAGCTGGACTTGCAAGGTAAGTATGACATTTCTTCAAGTTTCAATGTTTCTGATTTATCTCCTTTTTGTGCAGATGATCCAGATTTGTGGACAAATCCTTTTGAAGAGGGAGGGAATGATGCACCTCAGTACGAGGAACCAGCCCAGCATGGTGATCAGGATGAGCAGATCAGTCCAACCGAGGTTCGCCCATCCGACCGTACCAGATCAACGAACAGTGCCGTGTACAGAATCGACCCGCGTACATCCGGAAATGACCTAAGGCTGGAATCACGACCTAATGAACGAATGGACTGTACCACAGCAAGTCTTTCCCGACCCATTCGACATTCTAAGACCAATAGTCAAGCCAGAACTCAAGATCAACGAGTGGAACCGGAGTTAGGACACAACACTTCGCTTCTGACCCGTTTGGTATGTACCGCATGGCCCGATGGACATGAACAAGACTTTTCCGACCAGTTTGAAGATCTCATGATGATCGATCATTCTAATCTCTCTAAGCAAGGATACTTAAGCTCTCTGAAAATTTGGTTCATCTAAAGTGGTCATCCGTTCACGAAAGTCCATCAATCACCCACACGGACACCCCACAGTACGTCCTGGTCCTTACCGCAGTGCACTCATTGGGTACGGACGAACCTGGACAGTAGGCGAAGGGACATTTGTTGACCAGAGTAGATTCAGATGAACCTGGACAGTACACCAAGAGTCATTTCGACCAGATCAAGAACCAAAGAGTCATTTGACTATTTTTACATGTTTTTCCACAACTTTTTAGTCCTTTCACATGCCTTTTCACTACTATAAATATGTAATCTCATTTCAGCAATAGACAATTCGATTATCACTTTTGTTTTGAGTAAAACTCTTTGTTCTTTGAAGAACTCTTCTTGTTTTCTTGGTGAGTCATATCCAAGTTAAACAAAACTCGAATCGTTGGTCTTGTGAGTCATATCAAGCAACGGTTAGAGCATCTTCCTTTGGTGGACTTGTGAGTCATATCAAGCACCAACTGAAGTCGGGAATATCGGAGGCCTTCCGCAACCTTCGTGCGAGCCTTCAATCCATCTGTTCTCCTTCCGGAGTTCATATCAATCCAATCCGGTCGAGTGATCCTATCTTAGGGCGTATCACCAACTCTCTTTAAACTTGAACCAGACGAGATCCTTCTTCTTCTCCTTGTCTTCTAAGTTATTTGGGACCAGAAAGGTTGCTTGATCATCAAGGCTTGTACGGACAGACTTGTGTTCCAAGTCTGTAAGGACCAAATGATCTTGCAACCATCTGAACCCTTTTTCCTTCTTGTCTTCTTATTGCTTCTTGTCAACATACTGGTGCAGCTTCTTCTCCAGTCCTTTCAGTTACTGGGGAAGTAGGTGATCTCCTTGGTTCCTGACTGGTCTGAGGTTGAGTGATACCTAGGCTCTCCATAATGATGCGCAGATTGTTTGCCCTATCAGAGGGTCCATGTGAGAGGTCTCTAAGGCTTTCCCAACTCTTCTCAGCATAGTACCCTTTTGATTCCACAAACTTCACATCCCTTGAAACCATAACCCTTCTTGATTCAGGGATGTAGCCCTTGTACCCTTTCTGCGTGTGGGAATAGCCTATGAACATGCCCTTGACACTCTTGGCTTCTAGTTTATTTCTCTGTTCTCCTGGTGTCAAGACATAACACACACACCCAAATACACGTAAATGATCAATTGGAGGTTTGGTTTTATTCAATACCTGAAAGGGAGATACATCCTGGAGGATTCTGGTGGGAATCCTATTGATGAGGTAGCAAGCTGATACCACAGCATCTCCCCAAAATCTTTTAGGGACAATGGTGTGGAACATCATGCTCCTTGCAACCTCCATGAGATGGCGATTCTTCCTTTCAGCAACTCCATTTTGTTGTGGTGTATATGGGCAACTTGTCTGATGTATAATGCCATGCTTTGCTAGATGATGTTTGAAGGCATGACCTGTGTACTCTCCACCATTATCAGACCTAAAAATTTTGATCTTAGAGTTGAAATGGTTAGATACATAGGTTTGAAAGTTAATGAAAGCTTCTAGCACCCTATCTTTACTTTGAATCAAAGTGAGCTAAGTATATTTGGATTTTTCATCTATGAAAGTAACAAAATATTTATGGTTCTCCCTAGACGCACAAGGTGCTGTCCACACATCAGAGTGAACCAAATCAAAGCAGTTTTCATAGATAGTCATGGATTTTGGAAAAACAGATTTGCAATATTTACCAAGAATACAAGCCTCACAATTTCATTTTTAAAAGATAGATTAGGTAACATTAGTTCAAATGCACGAGCATGGGGGTGACCTAATCTAGCATGCCATAGAACATCACTAGCTAAAACAGAAGCAGAATTAAAAGCACAAGAGAAATCTGATCTAAGCTTGGTGTCTTCAAGTAAATAAAGTTCTCCCTTGCTCACACCTTTTCCCAGCATCTTGCTGGTCTTAATATCCTGAAAGCACACATCATCAGGACTAAAAATAACTTTGCAATTAAGATCATTTGTTGCTCTTTTAATAGATAAGAGATTAGATGTGAAAGTTGGCATGTAAAATGCTTGAGACTCCTTATCTGTTGGAATTTCACCAGAGAATACAGATCTGGGTTTCTGTGTGTGATGAACTTGATGAACAGTCCCCTTTGGGGCAGAGAGAACTCGAAAATGATGAGAGAGTGGATCTGGTTTATCCTTGTGTTTTCTTGAACCAGAAACAGAGATTAAAGAGAATAAAGAGAATAAAGAGAGATTCATGTGAGACTTAGAGAGTTTTGAGAGATTAAGAAAGTGACAAATTTAAAGGGATTTTGGAACAAGAAAACTAAGCTTTTGTTTGTAGAAGTGGAGAGGGGAAATCCCCCTTACTCCCTTCCTTTTTTTCCTTATTATTTTCGACCAGAGAGAGATACATTATATAGAGAGATATGGATACATTAGGGTTTTCAAGATTCAAACAAAGCAAGTGGAGCCAAAGGAAGAAGGCTCCTCGATTTGAATGGTATGGCTGAGAATGTGCCAGCAAGGTCAACTTGTCTTCAACAGTCAGGAGAAATGTAGTTGAGTCTTGTAGTCGACTATATCACGGACTATGTAACCAGATGTTCTTCTCTTCTCTTGATCTATGTAGTTGATTCATGTAGTCGACTATCTCACCGAACTATGTAAATGATCCTTATTCAGATCTCTTCTTATTCATGTCAATACTCTTCACACAATCTTCTCCTTTGTTCCATCTCATCTCTCATAAGACCATTTGTCTCTATTCAAGTTAACACTCCCCCTCAAGCTTGACTCTAGTGATCCTAAGTCAAGCTTGGAACCTTGAAGAGTCTCCTCATTAAAAAACTTATCAAAGAAAAACCCTTTTTGGGATAAAACCTTGATAAGGAAAAGAGTAAGATCTCCAAGGCCTAGGGATTGGCCAGTGAGTTCTTTGTGTCTCAACCAGTGTGGTGGACACAAAGAACTCTGGATCATGGCCCTCACTGTGGTGCAAGTCTGGACCGACTCTCATTGAACACCAGTTACTTTTCTTGAGCTCATCTAGCTCTCTCCACACTGATCTTGGTCTCTCCCCCTTTCACCCAATCTCTTGTTGGGTTTAAGTGCTCGGATTACCAGATACTAACTCAGCCTTGGTTGCTTCTTCTTCTTCTTGAACAATCACCAAGGACTCTCACTTCACAGATCATTGAAGCTTCTCAATACTCCCCCTCAAGCTTGACCATGTGGAACAAGTCAAGCTTGGAAGGATTGCTTCATGATCTTGGACTACAAACCATTACACCATCACTTATGATTCTGCTATCTTCATGGAATGCTAGTGTCTTCATCAGCTCTCTACAACCACCTCAAACCCTGAAGCCGCATTGCTAGAGTAACCTTCTTCATGACAAAACCAAGACTGCTCTGAACAACCTCTTGTCTAGACACGCCACTGCCTAAACCCGGATAGCTTCATCTTCATTCTCTTGTAATGGTAAGGAGGAAACAGGTCTTGAACTTAGATCACCAGGTAGCTCACTCAAGTCCCCACCTCAAGCTTGAATTGAGTTTAGGTTCAAGCTTGAAAGTGAGCCTCAATGAGCATCCAAACCAGGAGCACACCACCCCAACAGCTGCGCTTAAATCACTGGTCGACCTCCATGTCTTCAGCTTCAAGTACCCTCAGGTCACCAGCCTCCTCAAGCTTCAGTGATGACCTTCTACTTCTTGTGTGCCTTGAACCAGGAGCTCAACAACCTTCATGGTCTGCGCTTCTTATAACCGGCTCTTGCAATCCATGAGGAGATCCAGCCTGGTGGATGGCTGATCAAACACTGGTCTGCCTTTCCATCAATACTCCTTCCTGAAGTATCTTCAAAGCTCAGCCATATTCTATCTCAACCACGAGTTATTACCATCTGAACTCCTCACCAACAATCTCTCCATGGTCAGGAATATACATCATGTGTAGGCTCTGGATTTACAGGAATATACATCATGTGTAGGGTCTGGATTTACAGGAATATACATCATGTGTAGGCTCTGGATTTACAGGAATATACAACATGTGTAGGCTCTGAACAGCATGGGCAATGTCTTCTTCTTTGTTCCGGATTGATGCTGAACAAGTGACACTCTTTGTGACCCTGAAACAACACTCAAACTCCAAACAAGATAAGACATACTTGCATTGGGATCAAATCTTGACTAATCATCAAGTTTAATCACCAATGTCACAAGCTTTACATTTAGACAGATTCTTATTATCATTAAGATCCATCTAATGTAAGCTTTCCACATCTCTAAATGCAATGAATGAACTGATCAGGAACTATCACAAGCAATTAGGCAAAAACTCCTGCCTGAAACGACCATTAGACTCAAGTCTAGATGTCTCAATCTTAAGGCAGTAACAATGACAATAGAATGCAACAGCCTTAACCTATTCTTTTCATGAATGCAAGCTGGATTAGACACAACCATCTATCATCCTAGCAACACAACCATTTAGAACAGAGACTAAGCAACATTATCATTTCCAAATACCAGACCCAAGAGCTTTACTTTAATCAGTTTCTATTCATGTATGCAAGCAGATTCAGAACATATTATCTAATATCATGTCAAGCAACATTTAGAACTGGAGTAAGCACTTTAAAACACTCAACCATTCACACGAGTCTCATTCAAACAACCTGGGATAGATTCTAAACAATCACATCTAGCAATCTTTAAACATACCCTCAGGTTCCAGACACATCACACAACACATTTCAGTTCATAAAGGATCAAGCTTTATAACAAGGGACAGTAGGTTCTTACAAACAAGGAACTAGTGTTAGTTCCTTGAACACCTTTGATTCATGGCAAGATCAGGATCTCTTGGTTGCGACCCAACACCTCCTTATTCCATGGACCTTCCCTTGGACTCTCCATGCCCAAAGTCCCCACCTTTCTTCATACTTTGGTCGCCCCCACCAGTAACAAGGTGAAAGCTTTCACCTTTCCTCCTGGTCTTTGAATAAGAACACGCCTTGGACTTGATTTGATGAAGAGGGTAGCTAATCCACTCCATAACTCCTGGATCCGAGGCTCTCCTTTCTTCTGGACGGTATGAGAGAGAATGGGACTTCAAGAATAGCTTCTGGGTTTGCGGATGAACACCTTCTTGCAGAGGATGAACCGACTGGAAAGGAAGCTCCTTTCTGGGTTTTGATGGCAGGAGAGAAAGCCTTGATCTTTGCGGAAGCTAGGAACCAAGTTCTGATGAACTTAGCTCTGATACCATGTTGGAATTTCACCAGAGAATACAGATCTTGGTTTCTGTGTGTGATGAACAGGATGAACAGTCCCCTTTGGGGCAGAGAGAACTCGAAAATGATGAGAGAGTGGATCTGGTTTATCCTTGTGTTTTCTTGAACCAGAAACAGAGATTAAAGAGAAGAAAGAGAATAAAGAGAGATTTGTGTGAGACTTAGAGAGTTTTGAGAGATTAAGAAAGTGAGAGATTTAAAGGGATTCTGGAACAAGAAAACTAAGCTTTTGTTTGTAGAAGTGGAGAAGGGAAATCCCCCTTACTCTCTTCCTTTTTTTCCTTATTATTTTCGACCAGAGAGAGATACATTATATAGAGAGAGATGGATACATTAGGGTTTTCAAGATTCAAACAAAGCAAGTGGAGCCAAAGGAAGAAGGCTCCTCGATTTGAATGGTATGGCTGAGAATGTGCCTGCAAGGTCAACTTGTCTTCAACAGTCAGGAGAAATGTAATTGAGTCATGTAGTCGAATATATCACGGACTATGTAATCAGTTGTTCTTCTCTTCTCTTGATCTATGTAGTTGATTCATGTAGTCGACTATCTCACCGGACTATGTAAATGATCCTTATTCAGATCTCTTCTTATTCATGTCAATACTCTTCACACAATCTTCTCCTTTGTTCCATCTCATCTGTCATAAGACCATTTGTCTCTCTTCAAGTTAACATTATCAAACAATTTAAGATTCCCTATCCCTTCAATAGGTATTCTATCACCATTTGCAATCACTACACTTCCTAGAGCCGGTTTGATATCACTAATGAGCTTAACATCCCTAATTATATGGTGAGATGCTCTTGAGTCAATTATCAAGGGCCTAGTAGTTTGATTTGCATTGTGAGTAGAGGTGAGAGCATTAATACAATTGTTACCAGAGTTTGATATCATTAATACATTTGCAATCACTACACTTCCTAGAGCCGGTTTGATATCACTAATGAGCTTAACATCCCTAATCATATGGTGAGATGCTCCTGAGTCAATTATCAAGGGCCTAGTAGTTTGATTTGCATTGTGAGTAGAGGTGAGAGAATTAAAACAATTGTTACCAGAGTTTGCATTGAGTGCCTTTATAAGGGCCTTAATGTCTGACTTGCGGATGAAGGCATCATCATTTGAGAGTTGAGAAGTGGCCTGAGAGGTTGACCCAACTGCGTGTGTTGTTGAGACCATGGCTCTCCCATCTTCTCCCATGCGCATAGGGACAGTGCTCAGCTCATGTGCTCTTGCTTCATGTGCCCTTGCCTGGTTGAACTTGGGTGGTCTGAGATGAGGATGAAGAATCCAGCAGTTGTTCTTGGAATGACCTTGCCTCTTGCAATGTTCACAAGTCATTCGCTTGTCAGCTCCACCCCCTGGTTTGTAGAAGACCTTGTTGGCTGAGATAACCTCTATCTTTTCAGCATTACTAGCCATGGAAAGCTCTCCTTTCCCACCAAACAACCCATCAGATCCTTGCTCCTTTTGTAAGGCAAACAGCACCATGAAATCCTCTTGAGTCCATTTGCCTTCATCAGTCACTACAACTTCTCTGCCATCTTCTCCTTGAGTGATTTGTCTTGGGGCTTCTCCTGAAGTGATATGCTCCCATAGACCTCTTCCACCAAGGGCAGTTTTGGTCAATCTTGACCATAGTAGGTAGTTTAAACCCTTCAAAGTGACTGGAATGACCATTTGCTTCTGTTGCTCTATTTCGACTTGCTATTGTCCAGTGGGTAATAAAGTGAACTGAGTAGAGATTTTTGAAATTTTGGAACACTGGACAAAGAGAAACAAGTAGAAACAAGCTAACTTCTCTTTAAACCGTGAAGATGTAAAGAGATATGAAGAGAAATGAAGAGAAATGGTCAAGAACAACCCAGAAACTTGCAAGAACAGTCCTAATATCCACTGGACAAAAGGATGCTCTTCAAGATAAACAGAAAGTATTCGGATAGAACTGAAGTATAGAGTGAATAGAGAGTGTTTGCGGAAGAAATTGAGTGGTTTAGGAGCTTAAATCTCTGATACCATGTAAGAAAATGAAGAACAGTGTGAAGAACAAGAGAGAGAGTGAAGAAACTCAAGAGAGAGAAGAGAGAGAGAGAGTGATTCGAAAATAAGAGTAAAGAAGGATTGTTTTCCTTGCTTGATTCAGTTTCCAGAGATACAATATTTAAAGACAAAACAAGTAGGATGCAGACAAGAAGAATAAGAGTATAATAAGGCTGCTTGGTCGAGATAGTGGAGCCTGAAAGTGACAGGACCTAAACAGCTCCTCCTCCCCTAAGTATAGCATGTGATCTGATCTATTTTTGAATCCCACTTGCTTCCAAAAGTCTCCAACGTCTCTCTTGACCAACTGACACTCTTCTTGTCGAGTTTAAACCACTTCCTTGCCTTCCAACCCAAGTTAGGTCACTTGCTTGCTTGGAAGTCAAGTCTTGTACGGAATGACTTGTGTTCCAAGTCTGTACGGACCAAACCATTCCAACTCGCCCAAATGCATCTCTTCTCTTTGTCTCCATCTTTTATTCATGTATTCATGTCAATACCTAGGAAGTTGCATGAACCGAAATTGCATCATTCTGATTTTAGGTTTGAAATTTTGAAATCTGCAAATATCTCTGAGCTTGAGATTGATTGTTTGTGTGCTGAAAATGATTCTAAACGTGTAGGACTGTTCTTTGAGGATATTCTAGTGTATAACACTTTCTTTGATAAACCTGTTGCACAATTGAAACTAGAACACTCTGCTTCTAAATGTGTGAACTTGATCCTTGATGATATTTGGGTCTGTAATATTTTCTTTGATATGCATAATAGATGGAAGAGTCATACTTGATGTGATCATGGACCAGATCACTAAGGAGAACAAGGAGGGTCTAGATGAGCCACATGAAGCCACATTGCACCAGCAGCCTGGTGATGATGCTCTAGCCATTCCTGAAGGTCCCATGACTCGTTCCAAAGTCAAGAAGCTTAAAGAGAATGTTGTTGGATTACTCACTTCACATCCACAACAACAAGAAAGTCTTGGACAAGGTTTGATCCGAGATGTCTTGATCACCATTCAAGCCATCTCTACATCAAGCTGAGTTAATGTCTAGGCAAGACATGGGGTGCGTGCTCTATTCCTTGCTTTTGGTTTTGTCCCACGAGGTTTTCCGGAGGAAGGTTTTTAAAGAGGCCACAACTTGTCTTACACATCACTTAGGCTCTATCTCGGCCCAAGACTAGCAGAAGTTTACATTTTATTTCATTTTAAAGCTTATGTTATTTTAAAACAATAGTTTTCCTTTTTACTATTTTCGAAACCCTAGAGAGCATGTTCTCTGGTTTCTTTTTATTTAAAGGGTTCCCTAAACCCTATTGTACTCAAGCAATAATCATTCAACGAGTTTTCTTTCTCTCTTGACAGCTCTCTCTCTAGAAAAGTTGTCGAGTTTCTTCTGGTGTGTAATATCCAGGAACCTAAAGGGTGTTTACTTGGTGTGTCATATCCGAGCTATTCATCTAGGAGTATCAAGAGATCTTATCATCCCTCTTGTGTCACCAATCGATCCACAACCTTGAAGACTTGAGTCTCTGATTCGTTCTTGCAAGGATCTATCCATCCCTATCAACCAAAGAGCATCCTAGGGGCGCATCAAGTGGTATCAGAGCAACTTTGGTTTGGGAAGTACTCGTTCTCTCTTGTTTCTTTTTGATTCATCAGTATTAAATCTTTGTTAAGCAGTAGAACTAATCTATTTAGGGCTGCTCGAGTTTCATAAGAGATTAGACAAGGTTTTTAAAATTTTCCTTTTTGCTTTGCGAAAAACCCTAGAGAGATAAACCTAGCCGCCTAAGTTCTTTGCTCCTTAGATCACTTTGTTTCATCTGTGAATCTTGTTAATCACCTTGAACACGAGTAGATTAAGGTTGTTTAGGGTGCTAGAAAACCTTAGAAAAGTTTAGACAAGATTTGAAGAATTTCCTTTTTGGTTAAAATCGGCAACCCTAATCTCCTTTTTCCTTGTAGCCGATTATCCTTTTTACTTTTGTCTTGCAGAAGAAGCTTTAGTTTGTTTTTGCCTTTTCCCTTTTTGCTTGTCTTGTTTACCTAGAACCCTTTTACTGGTTGTATTGTTTTTCTTTGTGCAGGAAGCG
>CAJHQP010006885.1:0-35574 GCA_905132765.1 Moricandia arvensis | reverse complement strand
CAGATCTGAGATAGTCGTCATTGTTTGGTGTTTTTTTTTTCACAAAAAACTATGTTTTCTACATTACCGACACTATATATATGTTAGGTACAAAATAAGCCTGGACAACAAAAAAAAATAACTATTTTCCTTTTACGATGGGAATTCTAAAATGAGATAAAAACCAAAATAGACCTAGAAAATTTTTTGTTTTCAAAAATAGCACTCAAAGAGAAAAATGACAAAAATATATTTTATTAAAGGATGTAAATATATATTTATACCATTGGGGTTAACTAATCTAAAACTTAGGGTTTAGAGTTATGGGGTGGGGCTTTGGAGTTAAGGTTAAAAAATTTTAAAAATATTTATATTTTCAAAATAAAAAGGTCTATTTTGGTTATTTTTTCTCTTAAGTTCTATTTTTGTGACAAAAAATTTAAAATGGCTATTTGAGAGATTTGACCTTCTAAAATTTATAGTTATCTTCATTTTATTCATTTCACTAAAGAAATATAGCTCTAGATCACTATTATATATAAACTAGGTCTTTGCATATTTATCTACAAATATTATCAGTTGAAAACCATTATGATAAATTATTTTTTGTGTTCTTAAAATTTTAATATAAATTTTATTGTTTAACAAAAAAATAACTTCAGTAAAATAAAATATAAATCACTTTTTGTTAAAATCTCGTTTTTGATGACCACGTTAAAACATCTTCAACTCCACTCTGTTTTTATTTTTTACTTTACTATAGAGTTTGGGGTAAGGAAACTTATACTCTATCTTTCTACTCCATTATGGAATGACAAATGAAATTGCTCTACAAACAAAATGTTTTTTTTATTACTCTATTCTATTCCAAACTGAAATAGGGTTTGAGTAAACTCAGTTCTATAATAATATTATTCCATTTTGAAGTAAAATTAGAGTGGTACATTAGAGATGTTTTTACTGATCAAGTACCCTTTGTTGACTGAACTATCTTTGACTATACGAAAAATAAGTATTGAAAACACTTCTACCTCTTTGTACTTTTGCTTATCATCAAAGTCAACCACTTTGATATGCTATATATATTTAGGGAGAATTGGAAAAATAAGACACTTTCGATGTTTGTTTGTCCAAATAAGACTTTTGATACTTTTAGTTATTTTGGATAGGTTTTGCTCTTGTGTTGTGGAAAATATAGTAAAATATAGTAAAAAATATTAAAAATATATAAATCATTAGAAACCAAAGTATATCTACTTTTAAGTTTAAATTTATTTTTTTTAAAAATTTTGGAACTATGTTTTATTTAATGTCATAGCTAGGCTAGAATACTTATTCTAGCCATCAACGTAGTGTAGTAATCGAATACAAAATATTATACATAAGTGTACCTTGGATAAAAAATAAAAAATATACTTTTTTCTATAATTTACCCTAGTTAGATTTTGTCTCGTATTATTCTAGCTAGATGTCTTTAGTTTACCTGCGAATTTTTACAAGTTCTATCCAAAAGTCAGTGAAATACCTTTTTTTTTACACGTCATACCTTGTTCTACCTTTTACCATATAATAGCCTATGGCAGAGTATAGTTCCACTCTCTCTACAGCTTTCTGACCTACGTATGATGTATATTCTAGCCAAATAAAGTAAAAATGGAAACTTCCAAATTTCGTTAAACATCTTTCCTAAATCTATCCTAAATATCTCTAAGTATATTCTCCCCATGATTTTCTCTTCACACGATCTTTATCTCCATCGTTCCTTGTATCTCTCTCTCTCTCTCTTCTTCATCGACAAACATCTCTTCTATCAACCAACACAAGATGGTTTTAATATATGTTAAATCTGGTGTATGGAGGTCAAGTTGCAGTGACGACAGGAGTTACTTGGCAGACAAACAAAGGCGTGGTCGAATGGTGACATTAGAAACTAGTACTTTATTGGAGAAACTCAAGATCATGGTGTGTGAAGATTATGGGGTCGACCCTAATTTGGTTAATGTCGAATTCAGTTATGAGATGGTGAATCAAAGAGGGAATCCTCCCATTAGTATCAGCAATGATCGACAAGTATGTAACTTTGTGGGCCACACAAAGAAGGGTTCCTCTACAACCTTGTGTGTCACGTTCTCTGGTAATGGTACTGGTGTAAATGAGGAACGAGTGAATATCGATTTGAATAAGGAGCCGTGTGATTCAAGTAATGTTGAGGAAGGTGAAGTTCTTGAATAAATCGGGGAGATTTTTCAGAACCATCAACAAAGTGTTGTGATAAAAGGAAAGAATCATGTCGGTGAGGATGGTTCCGGTGAGGATGTTTTAAGAGTGAAAACTATGGAGATAATAAAAAGGAATGCCGAGCTGGGAACACAGATTTCATGAAGAAAGATCAACTTTTCCGAAGTAAACGTGTTCTAAAGGCAACAATGGAAATTTGGGCGATGAAGAATAATTACGATTTCATTGTTATCAAATCAACAAAAAAATGGTGGTCTATACAATGTAAGGATAAAACGTGCAACTGGACTGTGCGTGCAGAATGTCTTGATGGTTCTACATATTTCATGATCAATAAGTGTGTGGGTATACACTCATGTGCTCCTTCAAAGAAAAGCAACTTCGGAAAACAGCGTCGGCAAGAACAATTGGGAAGCTGATACAACATCGATTTGATGATGCCCATGATGGCCCCAAAGCAAACGACATCATTCAGTTTATGAGGCTCGAGCATAGCTGCGAAATTACTTATTGGCACTCTTGGGAAGCTCGTGAGTATGCAATTGCAGCTGTTAGAGGTATACCAGACGAAAGTTATGTAAAGATACCAAAATATTTGTATATGATTAAAGAAGCTAATCCTGGTACACACACTCACTATGAAACTAACAAGGATGGTAGATTCATGTATCTATTTATGTCGTTTGGGCAATCAGTTAGAGGATTTCATAGTCATATGCGTAGGGTGATTGTGTTGATGGAAATTTTCTGAAAAATAAATATAAAGGAGTTCTACTTGTTGCTACAGCTGTAGATGGTAACTCCAACTTGTATCCAATTGCACTTGGAGTTGTTGATTCAGAGAATGAAGAATCATGGGAGTGGTTCTTCAGACAGTTGAATGTGGTTATTGCTGATAGTAAAGACTTAGCTTTTGTGTCAGATAGAAATGCGTCAATTGCTAAAGCGATTGGGACTGTCTACCCACGATCAAAACACGGAATTTGCATTCACCAAGAAACACCGAAGAACATAGTCTTACATTTATTTGGAAAAACATAACAACAAATTGAACATCATGTATATGTAAGGTAAATGAAGACCATAGCAAACAATACACAAACAAAGCTTTTATGATCTTAACTCTCTAATGCATTCGATGGACTTTTCTTCACAACGAGCAATTGCACCTTCCATCTCTTCAAGTATACTCTTATGGCGTTTCAGCATGGTCTCGGAAAGCTCTTACTGATTTATTAATCTCGGAATTGTCCACGAGCAGCACGTCAAACAGATCCTGAAAGTCTTCAATTTCCTCAACAACTGACTTATCAGTCCATTTGGACAAGTGAGTTTTGTCCTTCATCATTAACATCAATAAACAGTTAGATTGAAGCGAGGACATGGTTATATGAATAGAAACTAACCTTCTCAGATCCCATCAAACAACAATGGAACAATCTTCCCGGATTTTTGACAGTTTTTGAAGTGAAAAGGGCCACTGCCTCACCGCAATTGCATCTTCTCGGAATTCCTCTTTGTTTGGTGTGTCCATATCTTGAATCGAAAGAAGAACCGACCGAAGACATGTTTTCTCCCCTTGGTTTCTCTCTATCCTGAAAGAATGAGGAAGAATAAGGACTAGGTCAAAAAATAAAACAAAACTACGTCGTTTCACTAGTTAGAAAACATGTTTTATACCTGAGGCAGATCTATTAAATATCAAGAAAAACGATTTAGGGGTTCGTTTAGGGTTTAGTAAGGGTATGTACTTTCACCATCTATCCACCAAAGTAGTGTTTATACATGAAACAAAAAAGTACATAATTAGTGTCTACTGGAACTACAAATGGAATTATCAAACAAATACATGTCACTCAACACAATTGATAAGAGTTTTGAGTAAAAGTTTTTTATATATAGAGTTGATAAGATCTTTCATTTCTTGGTTTAGTGGTTTAGGGTAAAGATTGATAAGATCGGTTTGGGGTTTACGATGTACTCTAATCAAGATTAGTGGTTTAGGGTAAAGATTGATTTAGTAAATATTTCATGCAAAGAAAACCACATAATACTAGCAAACTAAAATAGTGTCATGTCACATAATTCATAAAAAATACTAAAATAGAGTATTATCACAACATTCCAAGTAAAACCAAACCAAACACACATAATCAGTCTTTTTCAAGGTCATAAACAACAGAACTCTCAAATCACCTTCTTCATCGCCAAGCGGAGCAGCGGCTAGGGTTTTTCACGTTAGAGATAGTGGTGATTAGTGGTGGTGGTTTGAAGACGCTACGGATCCGACTTTACTTGCGATCTCTCACTTAACTTTCTCACGGTTTGATGAAGATGATGGCAGTGGTGTTGTTACGGCACCAACAAAGTGGTTCTCCAGTGCTACTCGTTGATGTTACGTCACGTCTTCTTTAGAGTGCATCTCCTTCGGATGGAGATTAGATGGTGATCGTGAATAGCAAATAGGGGAGGCGGCTGTTCATCTAGGGTTACTTTGGGGACTATATCCCTCTTTTTATATAAAATATTAATTTCTAGTTCAGCTCTTCATTAAACTAGAAATTACTAAAGGTATCCACATATAAATATTTCATAACATTTATGCCCAAATCTTTATCTTATTCACAAAAATGACCACTTAAATAGACTAATTAATTAAAGAACAATATTTAGATTTACCCTCTATGGTGAATCTATAAATTCACCACACCTCTTATAACCAATTAAAGTGCCATATAGATTATTAAATAAAAAATATTATATTAAAAAAACAAAATAGCTGAAAAAATAATAACTAAAATGAAAAATGAATAAACTAACATCTAAATCTAAAAACCAAAGACCAAAACCACAATATGAAAGTAACAAAAGAAATCTGAAAATGAAAAACATAAAAGCCCAAAAATAATTAGTATCATACTTGTAAATTGATTATACTCAGAAGCTCTAATCACTAGAGATATCGGTAGTGCACCACCGCCAAGCCTCCAAACCTAAAACAAAAATATGTAATTGTTATATACTTAATCATAATATAAGCAAAAAGAAAAAAACACTATTTATTTAAATACCTGCGGTGAACTCATATGAATCCTTTTACGGTACAACAAGTTTTCTAAACCTGTTGATTGACCAATACGAACACTATGATTGCCAACAACACGAGTTTGATATGCAATCAATCCTCCACCACCTTCATTCTGCCAATTCCTACAAAAATAATGTCAATTAAATTTGAGTGTAAAATTTACAAATTAAGATTTAAATTTTGTAAAAAGGATACGTGTTTGAGAAAGTAAAAGTTACCTGTGGTCACTGGTCAGTATATCGAGGTGTGTTGTAGACATAGAGTCCAGCGCGGCCTCTTGGTGGTTTGAAACTTAAGATGTCTATATCCATAGCTTCAGCAAATCTTAATATTGTACTAATTAGTAATTTCCAAGGGTGATAGCCATCTGCCTCTTGATTCTGTGATGGTATCACCTAGTACAGCTGCACAAGAAAAAAAAAATTATTAGTCCAAGAACTCACCATCTATTTCTGTTTCAAACATCAACAAAATTTTAATTAAAGAAAAACTATTCTCATTAGTTGATTTAGCAATATATAATATATATATATATATATATATATATATATATATATATATATATATATATATATATATCCTTATTATAAATTTATCAAAAAGAAAAAAGAAAGAAAAATCTAGTATGTACAAAAATAAGCCTTTTAAAAATATACAATTCCTCTCTCTCTTTCAAATATTTATCGGTAGAAAATAATGAGGAAACTTTGGTTGGCAAAGAACAGGGATCTTTGGTTGGAGATGATCAGGAGAACTTGAAAGGAGGAGATAAAGAAAAAAGGGGGTGGTTTTGGGAAACATTTGAATGACACAGACTTGGAAGAAGGTCAGACTAATGAAGAGTGGCTAAGGGTAGATCCAGCTAAGGCAAGTAGAAGCCCTCGTAAGCAAGTCCGCAACTTACAGTATGGACACGTTGAAATCATCTCTCCGTCGAGATTTTCAGCTTTAAGCCAAACAGATGAAAATGGGGACACGCTTGAGAACGCAGAAGCACATGTAGCAGAGAAAGGAGAGTTAAATGAAAATGGGGCAAGGAGCAAGGAGCAAGGGAAAGAGATGCAAGGAAGTACTGCGAGAAAATCTAGTGAGGTGGATGGCACGGTCCTGAGGCAATCTCTTCGCAGACACTCAAAGAATAATCACATATTTCTCTCAGAACCACAACCTCAGTCAGCAAAGGATGTAGGTCCTAGCAATCAGATTCGGAGGGGTAACCGGAAAAATCTTTAATGTCTATTTTTTTCTGGAATATTCGAGGTTTTAACGAAAATCAAAACAGCCAGTGGTCCGTAAGTGGATAAGTACAACGGGTATGCTATTTGGCAGCATCTTAGAAACAAGGGTCAAAGAAACTAAGGCTAAACATATTGTGTCTTCTGTGTTCAGAGATTTCTCGTTCATGTCCAATTATAGACTTGGACGTATATGGGTAGTTTGGAGATTGTCAGTTAGGTTAACTCCAGTTTTCAAAACATATCAAATGATTACTTGCTCAATTCTGTTGGAGGATGGTGGGGAAGAATTTTTTACCACATTTTTCCGAATGTGATGGAAGAAAGAAGAAAACTATGGGAGGATTTGAGATCGCACCATGAATCCCCTATGTTTAGGAATAAGCCTTGGATGATTATGGGTGACTTCAACGAGACCCTGAGAATGGAGGAGCACTCCGGATTTGAGGACTCACCTTCAGTGAGGACATGCATGAGGGAGTTTCAGAGGATTACTACATACTGCAAGCTTACTGATATGAGCACCACGGGGCATGTATTTACTTGGTGCAATAAGCGGGAAGCAGGTATGATATGCAAAAAGTTAGACAGAGTTTTAATAAATGATGTCTGGCTTTATAAAAAATCGCAGCTGTATGGGACGTTTGAAAGTGGAGGTTTCTCGGATCATCTTCGATATCGCATACAGTTGACAGCAGAAATTACAAACAGGAGGAAACCCTTTAAGTTTGTCAATTCTCTCGCAGCAATCCCTGAGTTTACGATCACTATGGAAGAACATTGGAGAGAAACATAGACTTTATTTCACTCAATCTCAGCTCTATTCAGACTTTCAAAGAAGCTGAAATCCTTAAAGCCACAACTTAGGACCATTGGTAAGGCACGGTTTGGGAAGATTTCAATGCGAACAAAGCAGGCATATCAGGATTTGTGTGAAAGGCATCAAGAAACTATGGTAAATCCAACAGAAGAGGCTATTCGAGCTGAGTCTTTGGCGATGAATAAATGGCAGTTCCTAGCTGACTTTGAAGAGGAATATTATAAACAAAAATCAAAGCTTCATTGGATGAGTGTAGGGGATGGAAACAACAAGACTTTTCATAATTCTGCAAAGATAAGAGAAGTGAGGAGTGCAATAGAGGAACTTCATTGCCCAAACGGTAAAATTATGTCGACGGAGGAAGAGATTAAGGCTGAGGCAGAGAGTTTTTTCAATAATTTTCCTTCAAAAATCTCTGATGATTGTGAAGGAATATAAGAAGAGAGAATTGGCCAGGTTCTTAATTTAGATGCAGTGTTTCTGATCAGGAAAATCTGGAAAGAGAAGTCACTGAGCATGAGATTAAGGAGGTTCTATTTCACATGCTAGCAAATAAGTCCCCAGGGCCTGATGGCTACAGATGCGAATTTTTCCGAGCAAGTTGCTATAAATCAGTCAGCCTTCATCAATGATAGACTCCTAATGGAAAATATTTTGCTAGCTACATAATTAGTGAAAGACTACCATAAAAAGTCGGTTTCCTTTCATTGTGTGATGAAAATCGATATCTCAAAGGCTTTTGATTCAGTCCAGTGGCCATTCCTTCTCAGTACACTCAGAGCTCTGAGCTTCTCTAGTAAGTTTATACACTGGATAAGTCTATGTATCTCAACAACATCATTCTCGGTTCAAGTTAATGGGAGTTAGCTGGCTTCTTTAAGAGTGCAAGAGGGCTGCGTCAAGGTTGCTCCCTATCTCCCTACTTGTTTGTGATATGCATGAATTTGTTGTCAATGATTGTGGATGAAGCAGCAAGATATGGGAAAATTGGTTATCATCCGAGATGCAAAAATATTGCATTAACTCACTTGTGCTTCGCAGACGACCTCATGATTTCTTAGATGGGAAAATGAGCTCAGCGGAAGGCATTATCTCAGTGTTTGATGACTTTGCTCGTTGCTCGAGACTTAAGATAAGCATGGAAAAATTGACTTTATATCTAGCTGGTGTCTCTGAAGCTCATAGTACAGCTACCTCGGACATGTTCCCATTAGATATAGGAATATTACCAGTTAGATACTTGGGACTTCCCTTGACGACAAGAGAATGACAATTGCTGATCATATGCCATTAGTTGAGAAGATAAGAAACAATATGTCTTCTTGGACATGACGATCTCTCTCTTATGTAGGCAGACTTCAACTTAATAATTATGTGATCATGGGCTTGACAGATTTTTGGTTCTCAGCTTTCAAGCTTCCATGAGCTTGTATAAAACATATTGAACAACTGTGTTCTGTTTTCCTTGGTCAGGGCCAGAAATGAAGACAACGACCGCAAAGGTTGAATGGATCGATGTGTGCAAACCAAAAATGGAAGGAGGGTTAGGCATACGATCACTAAAAGAGGTGAACAAGGTCAGATGCCTGAAAATCATTTGGCGTATTCTCTCTGTCAACTCTATGGGTTCAGTGGATCAAAAATTATCTTATCCGACAAAACACCTTTTGGTCGATAAATGATAATACTAAGGTTGGGTCGTGGATGTGGGGTAAGATTCTAAAAGTGCGGGAATTGGCAAAATCTTTTTATATGGTTGAAGTTGGAAAAAGGGCTACCACTTCTTTTTGGCTAGATCACTGGACATAATTGGGTAGACTAAGAGACTTGACTGGCAGTAGAGGCCCTATCGACTTTGGAATAGCAGTCTCTGCTACTCTTGAGGAAGTGTTCAACTCTCACAGAAGACGAAGACATCTTTCCCTTTATTCAATCTGATTGAGGATGCTATTGATGAAAAGCGACAGAGTAGGTCAGACACAGTAGATATCCAACTCTGGAAGTAGAATGAGAACACTTACAAAAAAAAATCCTCCTCTAAAACCACTTGGCATCAGGTTCGTGCAACTCCAATGAGCTGTTCTTGGGGGGAAAGTGTATGGTTTACACATGCAAAACCACAATATACTTTTATAGTGTGGTTGGCTATCAAGATCGTCTCACAATTGGGAATAGAATAGCTAGATGGAACCCAAATGTTAGTACTGCATGTGCTTTATGTTCATCCACTGTGGAGACTAGAAATCACTTGTTCTTCTCATGTCAGTTCTCAGCTCAGGTATGGAGTCCACTAATGCGAGGCTTGCTTAGAGAAGATTATAGCAGAGATTGGAATGTGTTCACGACACTCATCAAAGATCCCACTTACAACCAGGTCAAACTCTTCATTATCCGCTATGCTTTCCAATCAAATGTCCACAACATTTGGCGTGAAAGGAACTGTCGTCGCCATGGGGCTGTGCCATCACCTCCGATTAGAATTGTGAACCATCTTGATAAACTAATTCGCAATAGATTATCTACAACCAGTTTGCATGGTAACAGAGCTTATGAACATGGGCTTCTGGTTTGTTTTGGCTCTAGAACAAATAGTTAGGTTATTCTCTCATTAAGTTCTTTTGTTCTTTTTACGTTTCAAACGCATTTTAAAAAAACATGCACCTGATGTAACACAGTCTTTTGTTTGAATGTAATTTCACATTCTTTAAAAAACGAAAGTTCACAAAATTCTCATCAACGACATTATATTAATATATTTTTAAAACCAACTCTTTCTTTTTAGAAATTGATACTACATATCAGTATGAGAACAACACACTAAAGCTTAAATGGTCAACTTAAGTCGTTTTCAAGGACATCAACCGTTTGAAACACAGACTCAAGGAATCGATTAATGAATAATGTGTGCATGCTTCAATTGGATCCGTGTTCTTAAAATAACAAACATTGAAAAGAATCGGAGAGGAGGGATCATGATCTTGCGATACTCAAAGGAACCTACAAGAGATCTTAATTTCCTCTACGCGCAAGAGAGAAATCCTCTCTTGAAAATGTAACAAAAAGAAAAGAAAATGTTGCACATAAAGAGTATTCTGAACAAAAAAAAAGAATGAAATAAATATAAGGATTCCGTACAACATTATCAAAACGAACTATCAAAAGATTACAAATTTAATCAACTTGATTCAAGATGTGGCAATAACACATATACAATACAAAAATTGTTCATAAAGGAATCTCAAAGAAGTAGTTTGTAATAATATGTTCCATTTCGTACATTGATATCGAAATTTTCGTAACTTGATTCAAGATGTGGCAAGAACAAGTATACAGTACAAAATTGTTCATAAAGAAATCTCAAAGAAGTAGTCTTTAATGTTGAGATAAGCTTGAAATAGCTTGAAGATCAAGCTATCTATTTCCTACCGAGTCATGGATTAGGAAATAGGAAAGTCTTTAGTGTTTAGGAGTTATCTAAACATTAGATATCAAATATGTTTAGGAGATATATTTTGCTATATAAGGGGATACCAAGTTGTGGTATAACTTATGAGTTTTGAGAGCTTTAGTTTTGAGTGATTTCTAAAGCACTAAGAAAGTGTTTTTGTTCTTGATCTTGGGTGTTTAAAATCTATATTTGGTATCAGAGCCTTAGAGAAGATGAGTGACATTATCACAGCAACCGGAAAAATAAAAGAAGGTGGAGGATCATCTTCTGTTCAATATCCTATGCTTAATTCGACAAATTATACGATGTGGGCTGTTAGAATGAAGATGGCGCTTAAAGTTCATAAAGTCTGGGATGCAATAGAAGAAAAGGAAGCCGCATAAGATAAGAATGACTTGGCAATTGCCTTGCTGTTTCAATCAATTACAGAGTCCATTTCCTACAAGTCAGCGAGTTGAACACAGCGAAAAAGGTGTGGGAGGCAATAAATCGAAATATGTAGGAGCACAAAGAGTAAAAGAAGCCAGATTACAAACGTTGACAAACGAATTTGATCGTTCAAAGATGAAGGAGTCTGAAACGATCGACGAATTTGCTGGAAAACTTACTGAGATATCATCAAAATCAACATCTCTAGGAGTAAGCATAGAAGAATCGAAACTGGTGAAGAAATTCCTAAATTGCCTTCCTCGCAAAAAATATATACATATGGTTGCCTCACTATATTAAGTCTTGGATCATAATCAAACAAACTTTGAGGATATCATTGGCCGACTCAAGGCTTATGAAGAGAGAATTAAGGAAGATGAAGAAACACAAGAATATCAAAGCAAGCTAATGTATACAAATTCAGAACCACAAATAGCACAAACAAGTCGAGAATCAAACCGAGAAACATATCACAATAGAGATTATCGTGGTCGAGGACGAGGTGGAAGATCGTTTTACAGAGGACGTGGACGAGGACGCTACTACACGCCTAGAGATGCATCACGAATTACATGTTACCGATGTGATAAATTAGGTCACTACGCTAGTGATTGCCCTTACCGTTTACTCAAGTTACAAGAAGCTCAGGAAATGAAAGAAGTGAAACACAAGATGCATAAGAGTTAATGATGCATGAAGTTGTTTACTTGAATGAAAAGAACTGTATCCCAAGAAAATATGAAACTAACAACGATAATGAAGATATGTGGTACCTTGACAATGGGGCAGTAACCACATGACAGGAGACCATCGATATTTCTCAGATCTTGACAGTATGATTACAGGCAAAGTAAAATTTGGTGATGATTCACGGATTGACATCAAAGGAAAAGGCACCCATAGCCTTCACTGATACAAACAAAGAGTCAAGAAAGATGACAGACGTGTACTATATACCCGATTTAAAGAGTAATATAGTCAGCCTAGGTCATGTAACCGAAGCTGGTTTTGATATACGTTTGAAGGGAGACTATCTACTATGCATGACAGTGAAGGGAAGCTACTTGTCAAAGCTAAGAGATCAAGAAATCGGCTATACAAAGTAAGGATGGGTCTCCGAGATACAACTAAGCTGTACTTAACAGAGTATAGTGAATCAAATCGGTGGGACACACGCTTAGGACAAGACAACCTTGCTACAATGAAGATGATGATGCAAAAGGAGCTAGTTACCGGTGTTCCGAGTGTCCAAATCCTCAAGGAAGTATGTTCTTCATGCTTACTCGGTAAGCAAACACGTCAAATATTCCCACATGCAACCATGTACGGAGCCATCAAAGAACCTAGAACTCCTACACAGTGATCTTTGTGGACCTATAACTCCAAGCTCGTTCTCTGGAAGTCAATATGTTTTCGTAGTCATAGATGATCATTCGAGATATATGTGGACTATACTTCTCAAAGATAAAAGCTAGGCCTTCCAGAAGCTTAAGAAATTAAAAGGTGTTATAGAACGAGAAACAAGAGAAAAAATAATGACCTTCAGAACCGATAGAGGTGGAGAGTTTGTGTCACACGAATTTAACTCATTTTGTGAAGAAACTGGCATCAAAAGACACCTCACTGCCCCATATACCCCACAACAAAATGGGGTGGTAGAGCGAAGAAACCGAACATTGATGAAGATGACGAGAAGCATACTAAAACATATGTATGTACCAAACTGCTATTGGGCAGAAGCTATACGACACGCAACATACCTAATCAATAGGATAGCTACTAGGTCTCTGAGCTCTAAGACACCATATGAAGTGTATAGAGGACGGAAGCCAAACCTTGCTCACCTAAAAATATTTGGTTGCATTGGATATGTGAAGGTAGAAAAGATATCATTAAAAAAACTGGATGACCGATCTCGCATGTTGGTTCATCTCGGAACAGAAGCAGGCTCAAAAGCCTATCGAATGCTGAACCATGAAAGTCGAAAGATTGTGGTGAGTAGGGACGTCGTGTTCGACGAGTCAAAAGGTTGGAACTGGAGGAGAGATAATGCAGAGCAAGAGAGAAGTTTCGTGATCACTTTGGGAAATTTTGGAAACCACGATATTCAAAAATGACGAGCAGGAGAAGATAGAGGATGAGGCAGATGTTGAGACAAGAAACTTAACTAACAATGAACCCAGTAACAAAGTTGATCCACAAGAGACAGAAGAAGAGAGTGAGCAGATACCACTAAGAAGGAGCGAGAGACCAAGGATAAGACCAAAGTACCTGGATGATTATGTATTGAGTGCAGAGGAAGAAAGTGATTTGCAGTTAATTGCAGAGAAGGAAGGTGCGACAATGCTACTTTGTTTGAACAATGAGCCGCGATCGTTTCATGAAGCTAGAGAAACAAAGGAATGGATCATAGCGTGTGAGGATGAGATCCGTTCAATCATCAAAAACGAAGTATGGAGTCTAGTAGACCTCCCGTCTGGTGTAAAGCCAATCGGTTTGAGATGGATCTTCAAGATAAAATGGAATTTTGATGGCTTTATCAACAAGTACAAAGCTTGGTTGGTCGCTAAAGGGTATGTACAAAATATGGCATTGATTTTGAGGAAGTCTTCGCACCAGTGGATAGACTGGAAACCATTCGATTACTTATTAGCATTGCAGCAACAAATGGTTGGGAGGTTCATCATCTCGACATCAAAACTGCGTTCCTACATGGGGAACTAAACGAGACTGTCTATGTAAAAGGAAGTGAAGGAAAAAGTTTATAAATTACATAAGGCGCTATACGGACTAAGACAAGCGCCAAGGGCATGGAACAACAAATTAAATCGAATATTATTCAATTTAAATTTTTTAAAATGTACCAAGGAGCCAACGGTATACAGGAAAATGTGGACAAAGGCCTCCTTGTGGTTGCGGTATATGTAGACAATCTATTTGTCACATGAGCTAATAGAGGAATCATAAGCGGGTTCAAGAAGGAGATGGCTTTGAGATTCGACATGAGTGACCTTGGCATATTAACATGCTATCTTGGAATCGAATTTGGTCAGTATGATGGAAGAATAACCTTGAATCAAAGGCGCTATGCACTTAAAATACTTGAAAATAGCGGGATGAAGGACTGCAATTTGTCACATGTTCCAATGGAACCGGGTATGAAGCTTTCAAAGGCAAGTGACGAGAGAGACGTTGATGCTACGGCATATAGAAGGAATGTTGGGTGTCTTAATATCTCCTTCACACTTGGCCGGACTTATCCTTTTCTGTCGGTGTATTAAGTCGTTATATGCATTTACCAAAGGAATCACACGAGGTGGCCATGAAGCGGTGTTTGCGGTACCTTCAAGGTTCTACTTCGTATGGTTCGGTGTTCACTCGTGCAACTCCAGATGTGCCGAGACTGATTGGGTATAGTGACAATAGTCACAATGTTGATCCTGATGATGGGAAGAGTACTACCGGTCATATATTCTATTTCGGTGAGAACTTAATCACCTGGTGTTTCCAAAAACAAGAGTCTGTTGCACTAAGTTCGTGTGAGGCGGAGTTTATGGCAGGGACAGAGGCAGCTAAACAAGATATATGGTTGCATTTATTATTAAGTGAAATCACTGATAAGCCATGCGAAAAAGTGGTGATCAAGATTAACAATCAGTCGGCAATAGCCTTAACCAAAAACCCGGTCTTTCATGGGAGAAGTAAACATATACACTCGAGATATCATTTTATTAGAGAGTGTGTAGAAAAGGGCCAAGTAAGTGTCGTGCACGTATCAGGGGATAAACAAAAGGCTGATATTTTAACTAAGTCCCTGGGAAGAATCAAGTTCACTGAGATGCGAGACCTCATTGGACTCCAAGATTTAGCGAAGAAGGATTTCAAGCTTAAGGGGGAGAATGTTGAGATAAGCTTGAAATAGCTTGAAGATCAAGCTATCTATTTCCTACCGAGTCATGGATTAGGAAATAGGAAAGTCTTTGGTGTTTAGGATTTATCTAAACATTAGATATCAAATATGTTTAGGAGATATATTTGCTATATAAGGAGATACCAAGTTGTGGTATAACTTATGAGTTTTGAGAGCTTTAGTTTTGAGTGATTTTCTAAAGCAATAAGTGTTTTTGCTCTTGATCTTGGGTGTTTAAAATCTATATGTAATAATATGTTTCATTACATACATGGATATCGAACGTTCCGTAACTTGATTCAAGATGTGGCAAGAACAAGTATACATCACAAAATTGTTCATAAAGGAATCTCAAAGAAGTAATTTGTAATAATATGTTTCATTGCGTACATGGATATCAAACTTTTCATAACTTGATTCAAGATGTGGCAAGAACAAGTATACAATACAAAAAAATCATAAAGGAATGTCAAAGAAGTAGTTTGTAATAATATGTTTCATTCCATACATGGATATCGAACGTTCTGTAACTTGATTCAAAATGTGGCAAGAACAAGTATATAATACAAAAACTTTTCATAAAGGAATCTCAAAGAATTAGTCTGTAATAATATATTTCATTTGTACTTGGATATCAAACGTTCCGTAACTTGATTCAAGATGTGGCAAGAACAAATATACAATACAAAAATTGTTCATAAAGTAATCTCAAAGTAGTCTTTAATAATATGTTTCATTCTGTACATGGATTCTGTAACTTGATTCAAGATGTGTCAAGACCACGTATACAGTACAAAAACTTTTCATAAAGAATCTCAAAGAAGTAGTGTGTAATAATATGCTTCATTCCGTACATGGATATCAAACGTTCCATAACTTGATTCAAGATGTGGCAAGAACACGTATACAATACAAAAACTTTTCATAAAGGAATCTCAAAGAATTAGTCTGTAATGCTATGTTTCATTTCGTACATGGATATTGAACGTTTCCGTATGAGTTTGATCAAAAAGTGAAAACAAAACAAAGGGGGTTGCCTTGGGATTCTGGAGATTGTAGCAACTCGAGGCTCTCTCCGGACACAGTGGTGCTGAACAAGGAAGGATGAAGAGGTGTTTTTTTTTACTCTTGAGAAAGGTGAAGAATGAGAGGGAAAAAGTTATGTGAGAAAGAGGAAGAAGAATCTTTATAATGTTTAGAGGGAAAGAGGGTGAGGCGGTTAAATCAGTTTGGAGCCGTTAGTGACATGGACTAGTTGTTGAGCTGTAGAGTGCTAGTTTTTTTTTGTGGAGTGATAGTACTCTGTAAAATAGAAGAGTTGTCTTCACTTTGAAATTTGGAATTTTACTAATTGTAAAGGTAGAAGTCAGACTTCTGGATTTGGGCTTGAGTGTGAGAAATTAATTTGGCCTCAAGATTGTTTTCTACTTTTGTTTCTAAAGATATATACAAAACATTTATCATAACATGACTGCTTCAACGGCTAAAAATTCACAAGCGTTACGTTACCACCAACATAAATTTACGTCAATGGAATTGTTTCTCACATTGAGCTTGATGCATGTTATATTTTTTGTAGAAATTCTATCATTTTTTGAGAATAAATGTGATGGTGATATACAAGCATAGGGGTGTCAAAATGGGTCATGACCCATGGGTTGACCCAACCCAAGTTGACCCATTAACCCAAATGAACTGTTTATTTTTGACCCAATGGGTTAACATGTTAATGGGTTAACAGGTAAATGGGTTAACAAGTTAGTGGGTTAACAGGTTAAATGGGTCAATTGGGTTGGGTCAATTCTGACCCATTTAGCTTTTAATTAAAAAAATGACAAAGTAACAAAACGACACTTTTTTTTATTTCTTCTCAATTTCTCTAACTTGGATATACTCCTCTCGTAGCCGACGGCGAAACACACGCTCTCACCTTCTCACCCTCTCAAGTATCAACTCTTGACGACGACGAACCCAATCTCCATCGCGACCTCATCTGGTTCGTCATCTTATCCTCTCCACTCGTTTCTGGTTGATTCTAGCTTAGGGTTTGTGAATCTGAGACTGATTTTGCTTATGGATTTGTCAATCTGATTATCTGTTACTGATTTTGCTTATGAGTTTGAAAATCTGAGATGATTTTGCTTATGGGTTTGTAAATCTGAGATGATTTTGCTTATGGGTTTTGATGCCTATCTTAGTGAGTTCATATATATGTTCATGTAACTGATGTGGTTTTGATGAATGGTTTTGTGTTTGGTGATAATTATTTTGTCTTGTTTGTGGCTAAGAGTAGTGTAGCAGAGACGAATATGATCTAAATTGAGTAATAGTTCATCTGATTGTTTATTGTAATACATCATTATCCTCATGAACATTTTGCTTAACATTATGTTTTGGTTTGTAGCAATTAGATTTTGAAAGTTACACTGAAAGTATATGGTTTGTAAATATTGAATTGACTCTTCTAAACAGTTTCTTGCTCACTGTCACTTGAGTGTTTTTATTGCTACACTCAGAAACTAACTGTGAAACTGATGCTGAAGCTGTTATTGAGAGTCTTTGGAGCCTGCTCTTGTTTCTTCTGATTTTTTAAGCTCTCTTGTTAGACTGTATATCATGGGAAGGTTCAAGATTTTGTCAAAGTTGTCTTTTCTACGAACTGTATAAACGTAACACTGCGTTTGTTCTTTGTTGTTGTTGATGAGCTGTAGCCTCTATGCTAGTGGCAGCTTATGATTTGGGCTTTGGACTTTGTTCCTAGTGAGCCTTTCAAAGCCCAATTTTGTGATAGTGCGTGTGAGATGAGAAAAAATTACTGTTGAAGTGTATGATCTTGAGTTAACGACCGTGAAGGATAACTCAGAGCTATTCTCTTGGTCGTGAACAAGAGTTAGCAATATAGTGGAAGAATATTAATATAGATTCTGCCTAATATAGTTGTATGATGCTCTCTCTGGTTTGATTTTGCTTACTTTTATTGGCTGCTTGCCTTCAACATAATACTCAGTGGTTTTTCTTATTTTTCTTTGAGATGTAAAAGAATGTGGAGAGTTCTCTTGTGCTTTTATTGGAACTAATCGTAGCTTTAGCATGTGCACTGATATTGCATGTGGAGGAGAAGCGACCTTCTCTGCGGCGGCGAGCGATGCGGCAAGAGGTACAGGTGGCAAACTGAAGCGGCAAACCGCGAGGAGACATACAACGACGACGCCGTATTCCCGACCGCCTCAGAACCAAGTACAACGACGGAGGCCGTGGATCTCGAGAATCGTCGATCCTGCTTATCGAGTTATCTCCAGCGGGGCTACGAAACTACTTCCCTACTTCTTCTCCAGTGCTGCTCTTAGAGCTCCAGAAGATAAAGATCAACATCAAGGTTTTTCTAGATTCGTATAAGGCTTTCTCTTCCTAGGAAATTTCTACTTGATTATATGTTAGAATCAACAGGATAGGTGGTGGGTGAAGGCTTTGACTGTTTGCGTTAGTGTTAGTAACTAGCTCTTTGTGCGAAGTGTGTTATGAATGTATGTACTGCCTCTTTGCTTTTGGGAAAGTTTCTTTGAAGTGAACAACATTTATCTCATCTTTTGGGGTTGGTGTATATACAATTTAGTCCAGATAGATGACTAATCACTGCTTCTAGTTTTCTAATTTTAGTCTCGTTCAAGAGAGTGGACTTAACATTTGGCCTTTTTTTTTCTACTAGATGAGTTGCAGGATGATTCACTGGAGAATGATCCCAGCAGTGTAACACCAAGTTCAAATGTAAGCGTTTGGTTCAATCATCAACTATTTCGCAAAGTGGTTCAATCATCAACGTTTTATTCTATGTAGACTCGTTGACTTATTGATCTAACGATTCTTTTTGCATGATCTTTTATGACCAGGCTGCTGGATATGGAAAATGAAGAAGAATATCCATATACATCAACAGGTACATCTTCTAATACTGCAAAGAGAAGAAAAACATCGAATATGTGGAAGTATTTTAGAGTAGAAAAGGATGAGAATGAGGAAGAGAGAGCATATTGTCTGAAATGCTCAGCGAGCTATGCGTATTCATCAACTAGTGGAACCTCAAATTTGAAGCGTCATAAACAGAAATGCTTAGGACTTTTGGAGGCTGAAAAAAGGGTAGTGAATTTTGATGAGAGAGTTGCTAGGGAGAAGTACAGTCGAGTCATTATTAGACATAATCTTCCTTTCGTTTCGGTTGAATATGAAGAGCTGAGGGACTTTTTTAGCTATTTGAATCCAGATTACAAGTATTACTCTAGGAACACTGCTGCTAGTGATGTTATGAAAACTTGGGAGAAAGAAAAACAGATTTTGAAGTCTGAGTTGGAAAAAGTTCCTAGTAGGATATGCTTGACCTCAGATTGTTGGACTTCACTAGCTGGAGATGGATACATAGCTGTCACGGCACATTATATTGATGCAAAGTGGGTGCTACATAGCAAGATTTTATCGTTTTGTGAAGTTCTTCCTCCCCATACCGGTGAAGTCTTAGCTAGTAAAGTCCATGAATGTTTGAGAGAGTGGGGAATAGAAAAAAAAGTGTTCACTTTGACTCTGGATAATGCCACAGCTAATGACAACATGCAAGACATATTGAGGGATCGGCTTAATCTAGATGATAATTTGGTGTGCAAAGGTGAGTTTTTTCATGTCCGGTGTTCTGCACACATCCTGAACCTGATTGTACAAGCTGGTTTGGAAGTTATTAGCCCTGCTTTGTGTAAGATCAGAGAAACAGCGAAGTATTTTAAAGGTTCATTATCTAGAAGAATTGCACTTGCAGACTGTATCGATGGTGTTGAGGATGTCACACTGTCAATAGATGTCAAGAATAGGTGGAATTCGACCTATCTAATGCTGAAGAAGGCTCTGAAGTATCAACGTGGTTTAAAGAGGTATAAATTAGGTGATAAACACTACAAGCATTGCCCTTCCACTGAAGAATGGAGAAGAGCTAGCATTATCTTTGAGCTCTTGAAGCCTTTTTATAGCATTACGACTTTAATGTCTGGCAGAAGCTACTCTACTTCGAACTTGTATTTTGCTCATATTTGGAAGATTCAGTGCTTGTTGGAAGTTCATAAGAGCAATGAGGATATCGTCATCCAGACAATGATTTATAACATGAGGGAGAAGTTTGATAAATACTGGGAGGAGTATAGTGTGATTCTTGCAATGGGGGCTGTCTTGGATCCTAGGATGAAGTTAAAGCTCTTGAAGCGTTGTTATGGTGAGCTTGATCCATTCACCTCTCAAGAAAAAGTTGATCATCTTGAGGATCAGCTTAGGAAGATCTTCGATGATTATAGAAGACAGCTCTCTTTGACTCCTGTTGTGAGCTTTACAAGACCATATTCTCGTGCTTCTGAGCAAGGAATGGAGACAGAGAACTTTGGTGTGTTGGATGTAAGTTTCTGATGTTTATATTAATATTATCTAACTCATTTGAATTTTTTTTTAATATTCATTATGAACTTCATATTATGTTTATTGTGAACAGGATTTGTTTGAGTTAGATGATATTCCAGAGACTGTAGAACCAGGAAAGTCAGCGTTGGATATATATTTAGAGGAACCAAAACTAGAAATGAGAGCTCATCCTGATTTGAATGTGTTGAGATATTGGAAAGAGAACAGGCATCGTTTTGGTGCACTAGCATTCATGGCAATGGACATTCTCAGCATTCCTATTACCACTGTGGCTTCTGAATCTTCTTTCAGTATTGGAGCTCACGTAATAAGCAAGTACAGAACGCGCCTTATTCCTAGAAATGTGCAAGCTTTATTGTGTACTCGGTCTTGGATTCATGGCTTTGCTCAATTAAGTGAAGGTACAATCTTATATAAACTTTATATTCTTTGCTCAATTAAGTTTATATATCTATTAATATTTTGTTTCTTATGAACTGTAGAGGAAGATGATAAAGATGAGATAGTCATTATTCGAGAGGCTCCAAGTCAAGCACTAACAACTCCAAATCAAGACCATGTTAGTACCATGGAACCATGTTGAGTGCAGGATTGCCTCTTACCATCGTAAGCTTCTTTTTTTTAGTTCATTGGCTTGGCTATGTCTGAGCTTGAACCAAATATGATATCTTCTGTGTTTTTTGTAATCACTTTCTGTTTGTAATCACTTTCGGTTTTGTTTCTTATGGATTGTGTAGTGTCAATACGAAAGGGGCGTTTCTTTGCAGCAAGGAAGCTGCCAATAGGTTTTGTAATGATTTTATCAGATTTTATATTAAAGATTTTGTAATGGTTAAGTGATTTTGTAATGATTCAGTGTTTTTTAACTTAAAAATGATTCATTATTAAAGATGTTGGGTTGATGGGTCAACCACTAACCCATATGACCCATTTAATTTAATGGATCATGGGTCAACCCAACCCCATTTAATAAATGGGTTGGGTTGATCCATGACCCATTAACAATCAACCCATTTGGATTTTGGGTTGGGTTGACCCATTTAACCCATTTTGACACCCCTACCAATGGGTATAAATGTATATTTACACTCTTTAATAAAATTTATTTTGATCATTTTTCTCCTTGAGTGCTATTTTGAAGACAAAAACGTTTTTAGGTCTATTTTGGTGATTATCTCTTTTAAATTAATCAACATTAACTTTTTGCCAATTAGAAAATCAAAAATTTAAAATAACTAGTTTTTTCACATGGTTAAACGTTCGATTTACTTTGTTTAACTAATTTTTTTAGTGTCAATTGGTGAAAATTATGTAGCCAAAAATATAATTCAAAAAATATGATTTTTGTGATTTATATAATTACTTATAAAAAATAATAAAAAAGTGTTACATTTATTGCCTCTTAATATTTCACTCCATATAATTATTTTACTAAATAAAAACTCTTTATATTTCACTTAATTTAGCCAAACACGTAGAAATAGTCATTTTTATTAGTTTATAAAATCAGTTAGGCATGAACATTGGCTATCCATTTAGGTACGGGTTGTTCCTTTCGGGTACCGTCTTTTTGTTTTGAAATTAAGCCTCGCTTAAGTATTATAAATTTATGTGAGGGTTTTGAGTTGGGTAATTCTGGCTATGGAAGAATTCGATTATGATGTATATGAACCTAAAAATAACTAAATAACAAATGTAACTGAAACGGGTTCAGATATTTGTACCAAAAATAACCATATAACCCGATTCGGTCTAGATCTTTTGAATACAATTAGTTATATTATGAAACATCTAAAATATATAACACTAATTATGAAAAACAAATATCAATGTATAAAAATGTAAGAACCAATATCCGCGCGGGTGCAAGGGTCAATCTCTAGTTTAGTTTATACCTAGAAACAGAAAATGTAAGTCTGTATCATAATATATACTGTTAAAACTTAATTATATATTAAAATTTAAAATCTAAACATTGATGAAAAAATATCAAAAATAAACATGTTAATATACCAATATTTTTATTTATTTAGAGTAAACCATGTAAACATCTAAGTTGAAAACATATCTTGAAATAGATGTTTTAAATAAAAATACTCCTCAAATATAAATTCTTGATCAAAAATTACTAATCCATATCTGTAACAAAATTTGGAAGATTTAGATATTTAAAAATGAATGTAATTTGAAATTTCAATTTAACAATAGTTTAGGATATAAGATTTCAATAAGCGGGATACTTAAAATACCAATTTTCAAAACAAATGTGTAACTATCTATACTATTAAAAAAGACATTCATTTTTTCTTTAATGAAATTTCAGTTTTTTTTCCAAAAAAATACCCATGAATTTACAAAGGAAATTTAACATTATTGACATTTTGGTATTTTAGCTGTTGGGAAACTATATATACTAATTAATTTAATTCACTGTAAAATGACAATTAAAAACACATTCCATCAATTATATTTAATAGACCTAAACAAATTTTATGTTTTGTAATGGTCAATCTCTACTAACAAAAGAAATAATGCTAGTAAATTGTAGTATATGTATTGATCATTACAAAACCTATAAATTAAAATACATAAAAAATTAAAAGTAATTGCTTTATATGACATATCAAATGCTTTATTAAGTTTTACTGATAATTTTAATCATTTTTAGAAAAGTATTATCAAAAATTTGTGAGTTTTTATCGGGTCAACCGGTGTCGGTTCACGAGGTAATGACAAGTTTTTGGGTTTTATCAAATTTTTAATTAATAGGTTTTCATTAAATCTGAATTTAGTTGAAACATATCAGTTTAGTAGAACCTGTGATAAAATGCTACATGAAGAATATAAGAGATTAACGATTATATACGCCATCGGTTTAACCGCGGATCAGGATCGGATATGAAAACATTATTTATATCTTAATTACTCTATAAACCAAATATGTACCCTCACTAAAAGGAGTTACATAATTTGTAAAAATAGAATGTTTTCTTCGAACAATTTAATTGTAGATACACTATTATGTCCGGATAGCTTTGGGTATGATAAATGTATCCAGACTTATACATTATTTCATACAAATATAGGTATGATAAATGTATCCAGCTTTGGGTATGACAAATGTATCCAGCTTTTCATCATTTTAAATTTACCATTTAAATATATGACCTATGTTTTTTATTAACTGAACAATATGACCCAACGACACCAACAACAAAAAAAAAATGAAGAAGAGATACAATACAAAAAAACAGTGATGTTTTTGGTCATAAAAAAACATATCAACACTAATTTACTTAGTACTCAGTTACCTAAACAAACGAAAATGCATGTATATGAACTGGAAATACTCTTTTTAATATCCCGTATGACCCACATAATAATTAGTAGCACTAAAAGGCTAAAAGCCAGTATGCTATCATTATGAATTTGTTTTATGAGAAGTTTCTACTATTATGAATTTTGTTTGAATTTGTATATGACAAAGCTTCTATATTTGGGTATTGTCGAAAACAATTTTGTCTTAAAAAAACTTTACAGACAAAGAATACTGTATTGTATTTTAAATAAATGAAAAGATACATAGGATCTACAAAAAAACGGTCTAACAAACAATCAAATACAGTAGAAACTAAAAACTGTGCATGAAACTTGGTGTCTAACGTTAACCAACTCTTGTTACTAACAAGCTACTTCTCCTAACCGTAAGTAAGCCAAACAAAGATAAAGATCAAATCTATTACAACAAGACACGTAGTCCAATCCCTAATTATAGTGTCGTTACATTATCTATTTAAAGGATCACAAAGGGAATGCCATCTTCAAAATAAGCCACAACATTCCTTCCTTCCTTCTAAGAACAAAAGCAAAAAAAAATGGCAGGAGGAGCTTTTGTGTCAGAAGGAGGAAGTGGTGGAAGAGATTATGAAGGAGGAGTCACAGTTTTCGTTATCATAACATGTATAGTTGCGGCCATGGGAGGTCTCCTCTTTGGATATGACCTTGGAATCTCAGGAGGTGTGACATCAATGGATGAGTTTCTTAGCAAGTTCTTCCCACAGTTAGAGAGGCAGAGGGTAAAGGCGACCCACGAGACGGCTTACTGCAAATTTGATGACCAAAAGCTCCAATTGTTTACTTCTTCTCTCTACGTAGCAGCTTTGGTAGCTTCCTTTGTGGCTTCGGTTGTTACTAGGAAATATGGACGAAAGGTTTCCATGTTTACGGGTGGACTTGCTTTCCTCACCGGTGCACTAATCAATGCCTTTGCCATTGATGTAACAATGCTCATCATCGGTAGACTTTTGCTCGGTGTAGGTGTGGGATTTGCTAATCAGGTTAGTTCTTTAATTAATTTGTTGTACATAATTTGTGTGGATTTGTATATCATCTAAATATGTGCCTCATGCATGCAACATTATGGGCCGGAACTTTCTAGCCAACAAAAAAAAGAAAAGAAAATATGCATTTATATTTTTGTCTAGGCTCATTAATTCTCAATATACATATTTTGTTTTTCTTTTCTTTTCAGTCTACTCCAGTTTACCTCTCGGAAATGGCTCCAGCAAAGATAAGAGGAGCGCTAAACATATGTTTCCAGGTGGCTATTACGGTTGGAATCTTGGTGGCGAATCTGATCAACTATGGAACATCTAAGATGGCTCAAAATGGGTGGAGGGTTTCTTTAGGTTTAGCAGCTGTTCCAGCACTTCTTATGGTGATCGGATCATTCTTTTTGCCAGATACACCAAACTCAATGCTTGAGAGAGGCAGATACGAGGAAGCAAAAGAAATGTTGAAGAAAGTACGAGGAACGGATAACGTTGACCATGAGTTTGAAGATATACGCGATGCATGTGAAGCTGCTAAAAAGGTAGAACATCCATGGAAAAACATCATGCAAAGCAAATACAGACCAGCTTTAGTCTTCTGCTCGGCCATTCCCTTTTTCCAGCAGATTACTGGAATTAATGTCATTATGTTCTACGCTCCTGTTCTCTTCAAGACTCTTGGTTTTGGAGATGATGCTGCTCTTATGTCGGCTGTTATTACCGGTGTTGTTAACGTCCTCGCCACCTTTGTCTCCCTATACTCGGCTGATAGATTTGGAAGAAGGTTTCTTTTCCTTGAAGGTGGCATTCAAATGTTCATATGTCAGGTACAAATTATAATTTCATATTGTTACATATTTAGATGATTAAAATTTCTTTTCTTTTATTTTTAAATATCGTTACAACATTAACATGGAAACGTGAAAATAATAATAGTTAAGTCCTGAAAATATATTATGTAATTTAGCTAGGGTGTGTGTGTAAAATTCTCATATGATTGATGCATATGTTTTGTTTATCTTTTCAGATTCTTGTTGGTTCATTTATCGGTTTAAAATTCGGAACCACGGGAACCGGAACCTTGACACCAGCAACAGCAGACTGGATTCTTGTTTTCATATGTGTGTACGTTGCTGGATTTGCATGGTCATGGGGTCCATTGGGTTGGTTAGTACCCAGTGAGATCTGTCCATTGGAAATCAGACCAGCGGGACAAGCCATCAACGTCTCTGTCAACATGTTCTTCACTTTCCTCATCGGTCAATTCTTCTTGACTATGCTTTGTCACATGAAGTTTGGTCTCTTCTACTTCTTTGCAGCCATGGTTGCCATCATGACCATCTTCATCTACCTTTTGTTTCCCGAGACCAGAGGTGTTCCCATTGAAGAGATGGGAAGAGTTTGGAAGCAACATTGGTTCTGGAAAAATTACATTCCAGATGATGCTGTTATTGGTGGGCATGACGAAAACTAAACCAGTTCGGTTTATGTGGAATTGGTCAATCCGGTTCTATATGTTCATCAGTTATGAGTTGCTTTCACGTTATTAATGTCTAGATAATTTGTTAATTACATGTTTTATTTTCTTATCTATATACGATGCTTCTTTATAGTCTTGTACATTTCTTTAATGATATACTATAAACCAAATGCATGATTCACTCAATAAACCAAAAAATGCATGTTATTATTAGTCAGAACGTCTTTTCCGACCAATGGTGGCCCTTTGAAAAGTTCAAATATGTTTGAATTGTGAGATATCAAACAAAGACCCATTTAGACAAGAATTGTCTAATATATCTAATATATAAAGAGAAGTTCAATTCTACTTAGTACGAAGACTTTTGGGAAGGAAACCAAAAAGTATATTCATGCGGGTTTGCCTAGTAAGTCCAAAGTAGACAATATCGTAATAATCAGATAATAAAGAGTTGGACATGGGCTTTCACAAACCCAACATGCATGCACTGCAACTATTAATAAATCATGTACCTTGGTCTTCATCATTTTTAACCATCACTATGGTATTTTTTAGCCTTTGAAAACCTCAATTAAGAAACAAAAGTCTAAATCTTAGAAAGAAGGAATAGAAAAGTCATAGTTCCAACCAATCAAACTTTAATCAAGAAAATAATAAAATATGTATTTTTTCTTTGAAATTTAGTAATACTAGAAAGTATTTGTAAAGACGGAAAAGCAATGAGATCTATTTAATTCAAAATTTGAAATAATTATATTAAATTTTTTAAAAAATTATTATTAAATATATTTTTCGGAAAACTCTTTTAAAGTTTAGTGCTACTAAATTTGAAATGTATTTTCCAATTGCCTTGTACTAGAAATATTTTAAATATTAATTAATTGGGTTTTTAGTAATTAAACCCCCAACTAAGATGAATCGTAAAATAAACCCTCAACTAAAAATCCTACGAAATAAACCCTCAACTTTAGTTCCGTTAATGTATGTTACCCTCCGTCTAATATTCCATCACGGAGGGTGGCATATGTTAACGGTTTATAAGTTGAGGGTTTATAATCCTGAAAACTTAGTTGAGGGGTTTTCTTACGATTCAAAAACAGTTGAGGGTTTTTATCACTAAAACACATTAAATGTTTTAAAAGCTTTATTATCATTTATGCATTTTTTAAAATTGAGTTATAAGCTTTTAATACTAATTTATAAATGTTAATAAATTATTTTATCAATTTTATAACCAATTTATAAAAAATTAGAAATATTTTAATATTTTTACAAATGATTAATAAGGCTTAGTGCCGGTCCGAATATTATATGAGTTGGAAGCTAAAAATTTTTGGGCCTATAAATTAATAAAATTCATAGAGAAATAAGAATAAAAAATTAAAGTGGAGAGAAATATTCGAACTTAACTACCTCTGCATTTTTAATGAACATCCAGAACCAATTTTGCTAAGAGATATTCTTATTAAAAAATCTCCATAATTTACTTATTTTTTCGAATAATTGTTATTTTTGTTTAAAGATTCATAAGTAAATAAGTAAATTATCGTCTATTTTTCTTAAAAACATCCCTTAGCAAAATTGGTTTTGGATGTTCATTAACAATGTAGAGATAGTCAGTTCGAATATTTCTCTCTGCTTTATTTTTTTATTCTCGTATTTTCTATGAATTTTATTAATTTATAGGCCCAAGAAAAATTTTAGCTCCAATCCATACAATGTCCGGACCGGTATTAAACCTTATTAATTATTTATGAAAGTATTAAATATTTATGAATCCTTATAAATTGGTTATAAATTGATAAAATAATGTATAAAGATTTATAAATTAGTTTTAAAGGCATATAAATCAATTCTAAAAATGCATAAATGATAATAAAGCTTTTAAAATATTTAATGTGTTTTTGTGATAAAAACCCTCAACTATTGTTGAATCGTAAGAAAACCCTTCAACTATTTTTTTAGGATCGTAAACCCTCAACTTATAAACCGTTAACATATGTCACCCTCCGTGACGGAATTTTTGACGGAGGGTAACATACGTTAACGGAACTAATGTTGATGGTTTATTTCGTAAATTTTTAGTTGAGTGTTTATTTTACGATTTATCTTTAGTTGGGGGTTTAATTACTAAAAACCCTAATTTATTTAACAATTTGATGAAGTTTTTAGGTAAATGAATAATATATAAACTCTATAGTTTGACATAAAAATTTATGTCCTTTTAACTAATATCATTGTGATGCAGTCATGAAACCAGTAGCTGAATTGGAAGTCAACCCAACACTCTACTCAACCAATCGAAGCGCTAAGTATGATATATGTGCACTCAAAATGTCATCTTATACAAATCAGGAGGGTTTTCACCATGAATTTTTTTTCATAGATTCTACACTCAAGAAGATTTCAAGTCCAACTGAAATCATCCCAAAATATACTTGTATCAGAGAGATATGAATTTGAAAAATTGGAGGTTTTCCATTTGTGAGTATCATCCCTTAGAAGTTAATTTCAGCCTAACCATGAAAAGACCTTCTCCAGAACCAATCATGGGCTTTAAAGTAGATTTCTTAGCTCTATATAAAGCCCAAAATCAAAGCAACTGATCAAGTAAATATGAAAATATAATAAATTTCAATAACAAGTCAAACCGACATCAATTGGGGAAAGTCTTCAACAAATTCAATTTGCTTAGACCCAAACCTATTTGTGAAAGCCATGAGACACTCTAGAACATCGAGAAGGTATACTAGTTTTCCTAACATGTTCCAACATCCAGAGGATTAGGAGAATCCTCTTGCACTTCAACTTACCTTATTTGGAGCATTTGGTATTAAAACTCCAATAGCTACTTCCTGGTCAGTCTAGGAAGGAAATCAGCATCTATCCATCCATTAAGATAGTTCTCAAGAATATCAATTATCCCATAAAACCGTCAAGGTTCAAGAAGACTCAAGCATTCCATTTTTTAGCCATTGAAGGAATAATCTCCAACCGCTATATATTATGCCCATTGATTTATTTGTCCTTATTTCAAGTTATTTTCTTTCCTTGTCTTGTTTATGACCATTTTTTCTTGTCTAGAATCCCTTATTTTGTTCTTTATAAGCTCCAGTCGTCCATCTTTGTAAATCACCCTACTTTGAATTTTATGATTGAATCCAGTTTTGTAAAACTATTATCTAAGACTTTAGAGTGTTGTGAGAAGCAACTCTTGAGCATCCAGACATATCAGGGCCTCCTTTCACAGAGGTTTGTGGTGTCTATCAATGCATCTTTCCATCCCATCGATTAGGTGAGCTTGAGTGAGTTACACAACCAGGAATCAAAGCACCAACTCGATCTACTTCAACCATCTTCTGACCAAACTAAGAGTGTTACATAACCAACAGCTTAATTACACCTTATCTATCCTTTTCCTTTGTCTATTTTTTTGTTGTTTTCATATCATAAACCTCATCTCATTCATTTTGCATTTGTTTCAGGTTATCAAGGTAGATTCAAGACATATCGATCAATCGACCACATCACTGATCAATTTGATTCAAGCTTCCATTAGTCATATAGACGACCCCCTGGTCCGTATTATTTGGTATCAGAGCTAAAGCTCCTGACTCATGTGACATTAATTCTTGCATTTCATATTTGCTTCTATTTATTTTCCATTTAGAAATCAAAAACCCATAAAAATCTTTATGCATTTTTTTTGTGTTCTTGTTCATCATAAACTGAAAACCAGAAAAATGAGAGGTAGGAGACAAGTAATTTCATGATAAATCATATTGGATTCAATTATTCATTAGGCTGTTTGCATTCATTTCCTCAGCTCCACTTACCATTTTAGATTTTGTGCATTCAATTCAGAAAAAAAGATTTAGGGTTTAGGGTTTAGGGTGTAGGGTTTCTTATTTCCCTTTTCTTAGGTTGCTTGCATATCATAATTAATTTTTTTCATTCATATTGCATCCTAAAAGAAAAAAAATCATTTTGTGCTTGCATCATAAAAGATATATATATATATATCATATTTTGTCAATATAGTTGGTTTAACTAGGTGTTTTCATGCACCATGTGTAGCGATAATTTTTAAAATTTAAATTATATTTAAAAATAAAAATTTGTTAATGTTTTATATTCTACTAGGTGGCCGGCTCGCACCCTGTGCGGACATAAACAGATTCAAATTATGGATTAAGTAGTACAAAGTTTTAGCAATAACATATTTTATATCATAAGACCACCGTCTTTGGGGGAAAGCATCAGGCACAGGAAAATGTTGGTACTCAATTTTACACGGACGAGATGGAACAAAGTAACTTCAGTATCAAGAGGTAGTCGTTCCGGTATGCATAATTGCAACATCCAAAATAATTTGTGTGTTTAAAAAGATATTTTATTTTCCAAATCTGGAATTAATAGTATATAGTTTTAGAATTAACATATTTTATATTATCACTAATTAGAATTGTATTGTATATGTGTCGTAAGTGTTTATTTTAGGTAAAAATATTATTATGTTTTACTTTTCGAAAAGTTTATGTCGACATATTAAAAGAAAATATAATAAAATTGAAAGTATTATCTATAAATTATATCAAGTATGAAGTACTTGATCAAGTATGAAGTACTTGTCTCGATAATGAAAACAACTTCCATTAGAAACTTGCAAAAAAAAATATTTAATTTGTAAGCAAGTGGACGTGTTACATAATTTGAAAGATTTATTCTTTTCTATTCTTTATTGAACAGAAAAATATATTAAAGTGACATACCATGAATGAAACATTCATATGGGCGCGATATCGAAGCATAAGGTCTCTATTATATGGTACAATACAACATATCCATTGTCTAATCTGATACCAATTTTATGGTAACCTATTAAAAATGAAGTACAAATTTAAAATAACTCTGACTTCATCTCTTTATTTACAATTCTCTGCCACTGGTAATAATTAAAGATATCTACTATCAAAGCCCATCACATATTTTTTTTAATCAAAATTTAGTGGTCTAATTTTTGTTTTACTTTACTTATAACTGGACCTAAATGAATTATATCTAACCATCCCTAACCATTTCTAATCTCTAACCATTATTAAAGCGCATTAAGTTTTTTTAAAGGTGTAACATAACCAAATTGGACTCATACTCTTATAACCACCAACTTAATATAATAATGTAATTCTTTAAAATGATTCAAACATAAAATGATTCAAACGAATGGTTTTTAAGTTAGTGTTTAACATACAATAATATTCAAAAACCATTATACAATAATAACAATTCACATAAAATTATAAATCCTTTAGAAACCATTCGTTTGCCTATTTATTGGAATATACTTATTGTTATGGAATTTTTATTTGAACATGTGGTTTAAACAATATATCGGACAAGATCAAATCAAAATTGTATTAATATCAACTAACTATTCCTTAAATCTTTAAATATCTTAATTACTTAACATAAATATCTCCTACATTTAAGGTCTTACATTTATTATATATATAAATTACTTGCTAATCACGGAATTATAGGTAATAGCAATAAATTTTAAAAACCAAATTAGGAAGTCTACCTAACGACGTTTATAACTTCATAATCAAGGATTTATAGGATTTCTAGCAATAAATTTAAAATCAAAATCTAGAGAATTTTAAGTATATTCCTAACTATGTTTATAAATTCATAATCACTAATCAAAATATAAGCTGCAAAATCTTTAAAAATATTCAAAACATTAAGTATATTTCTTATCTACAGGTTAAACATTTATTATTACCGATTATATTAATAGTTAATGTATATCATAGCGTGTGTGTAAATCTTTTTTAAGTACACAAACTTTCTGTATTTTCTATTCATTGTCAAAAACTAAGAACAATTTCTTCTTATTGTCTGGTTTTTAAAAAAAATAAACAGAAAGTTTTGATTGTTTACTTTTGTTGTAAACCTTTTTTTTTACGTTTTTGTACTGCATAACAAAATTATCCAAACAGAAAACCACTTATGAATCGTGAGATCCAGTTAAAAAAACAAATAACTATAACTATTCATCAATCACAAGAACAATATTGCATATCCAATATTAATTTAGACGCAACATCATTCTATTAGTCAATGTGTCTAAGGACTAAATTACGTTCAGAAAATTTTTTTACTAACCTTGTGGTTTTTGCAAATTATTCGTTGTCAGCTTCATTTTACAGTTTCATAATCATAAAAAATGATGTAATGTAACCTGCACACCATTATGTTAAAGTAAAAAACAAAATATCAGTTTGGATGTATATTAACTGGAATCGGTTTATATAACAAAAGCAAGATAATATGCATAACAAAAAAAAGGTAAGGTATATCATTGAAAAGATTAATCGTTCCCTTTTCTATTAGTGATTAGGAATATATAGGATCAAATACCATGTAATAAAGAGTTCGGTTAAAGAAGAAAATATGGTTGACTTACTTTTTTATCAACAAAAAACATTTCAATGGTGTTGCCTGATTCGTTGTTGTAGTTTCTCCACAACCGGATAATCCTACGCGACGTATCTTTACGGAGTTTTAATTCTCTAAGAAAAGAAACAATGTTTTCTTGGCTCGCACCATTGCCACTGTGCGATCAAAAGAATGTGTGGGTGTAAAGACATCAAGATTCACTTATATATATATACAAAGTGAAACTAATTTTATATTAACTAACTATAAAGAAACTAATTATTACATGTATTAACTAATATTTTTGCGAAAGTAATTTATTTGTTATAAGGAAACTAATTATTACATGTATTAACTAATCATAAAGAAACTAATTATTACATGTATTAACTAATACTTTTGCGAAAGTAATTTATTTGTTATAAGGAAACTAATTATTACATGTATTAACTAATATTCTTGCGAAAGTAATTTATTTGTTATAAGGAAACTAATTATCACATGTATTAACTAATCATAAGGAACTAATTATTACATGTATTAACTAATATTCTTGTGCAAGTAATTTATTTGTTATAAGGAAACTAATTATTACATATATTAACTAATATTCTTGCGCAAGTAATTTATTAACTAATTATGTAAGTCATTTGGAAAGTGATGTTAATTGTTCATTAAATTATGTTTTCTCTTGCAATTAGTGGGATCGATGAATTAAATGGTGGGATCGATTTAGTGATACTTTCCTATAATAGTGGGAGCGATGAATTAAAAAAATAATAAAGAAATTCCAAAAATCGACCAATTAAATGTCTCAAATTCTTCTGAGAAACTCTGTATGAGTGACATGTGGCAAGGTGACTTCTCTTTTAATATATAGAGGGATAGGGGGATTAATCATACAGAATTAAATTACTATAATCTGTGGATTTCATCTGTGCGGTTTTCATAAAACCAGCCAAGGATATTAAAGGTCCTTTCATGCATGTATAAAGATGATATTTACACTATTTTACTTCCTCATCTGTGTTTTCTTATACTTTTTCCTTTTTCAATTTATAATATCTACTACACTAAAGTGTGATTTATTAAAAAAAAAAAATTTACAATTTACTATTTCACACATATAATTCAAATCAAATTGAACAAGACTATTAAAACCACAACTATTCAAGACTACTTTTCAGTCGTCAAAATCCAGTTAAAGAATCTCAACTATTACGTGTTCATCTTGGCCACTACAGTATCAAAACAAAACAAACTCAGCATCTTACACATATCAAGACTGGTCTGAAATTTGATTCGTCATTATCTGGTTGAACAAAGACCACGTTCACAAAGTAGTCGATGTTAGCACATAATCCCACCATTATTGGGAACAAAACACATATCTAATGGTCATTAACTGTTTAACATAACATAGTAGAGCTACAAAGGAAGAGGCTGCAACGTGAGAGAGGTTTGTTCTTGTTGGTCTCTTGATCTCATTCTTGTGTTAGCTTTGTGATCATGGAGGGTTAAGAGTTTGAGTGTGGCAGATTCACGCAGCCATGTTGCTACAACCAAACCGCTCGATGTGAACCGCCCCATGTTGCATTTTGAGAGGAAGAATGGTGCATCCATTCTCCTCAAAGCGCTTCAATCGCTGGCCTTAGTGCTCCGTCTCCAACAACTTTGCTGTGTTTTCCCCAACCAGTTAATATGCTGCAACAAAGAGAAGGTTAGACGAGAAGTAAATTAGGTTGGAAGTTAAACCGAAAAGCTTTGTACTACCTTCGTATACCGAGTAACAATGTTTTTGTTGGCTCGCATCATTGCCATTGTGCGATCAAAAGAGAAGAATGTTGTGGGTGTAAAGACATCGAGATTCACCTATATATATATACAAAGTGAATGTTCTCAGATTAATGACGTCAAAATAATATTCATACAATAAATAATGAAAGCGTTTAAAGAAAGATATTAAATTGGTATTTTCATAAAATGATATTCATATGATATGATTATTCTTGCGCACGTTATTTATTTGCAATAAGAAAACTAATTATTACATGTATTAACTAATTTCTTGCGCAAGTAATTTATTTGTTATAAGGAAACTAATTATTACATGCATTAACTAATATTCTTGCACAAGTAATTTATTAACTAATTATGTAAGTCATTTGGAAAGTGATGTTAATTGGTCATTAAATTATGTTTTTCTTGCAATTAGTATTCAATGGTACTTTCCTATTATAGTGAGATCGATGAATTAAAAAAATGATTAAGAAATTCCAAAAATCGACCAATCAAATGTTTCAAATTCTTCTGAGAAGCTCTGTATGAGTGACATGTAGCAAAGTGACTTCTCTTTTAATATATAGGAGAATTATTTTATATCAATAAATATTGATTTAGTTAAATATAAAATTAAGATAAAAATAATATTGGACAAAACATTTTTTCTTATTGATTTAGTTAAACATAATACTGAACAAAACATTTTTTAATTTTTCTTGATTTAATTAAACATAATGTTGGACAAACATTTTTTTTCTTCTTGGTTTGATAAATTCCTTGTCAGTTAAATTTCCTGCTAATTTTTCTTTTTTGTTTCTACCCATTTTTTGGCGCTACATGGTACGGTTTCTGTTAAACTAGTATCATCCTTGGTGCTAACTCAATAGTGAGAACGCCTCTTCCAACCAGTGGTGGCCCTTTCGAAAATTCAAATATGATTGCATA
>CAJHQP010006884.1:0-35576 GCA_905132765.1 Moricandia arvensis | reverse complement strand
CATATTTACCATGTCATGTTCTATATCTTGTAGATTTAAGTCTGCACAGCAATATAACACAACCAGCCATATATTTCTTTTTTTTGGTAAAAAGGCTTTCAAATTAGATTGCAAGAGAAATAAAAATGGTTACAAGAATTGAAGCTATAGTTACAAGGGAAGGCCAGTCATAGAAACGTAGTGAAGAGTAAACAGGCGAAGGCCCAAATGGATTAACGACGGCCCAATAAACTTAAGTGATGGACTTTTCTGAGGAAGAGAGATCTGAGCTATGCCGATCATAGAGAAGTGGAAAGCCAGAGTTGCATGAGAGTGGAGGAGGATCTCGGATTTTAGGATCGGATTCCTGAGATCTTGTTAGTTATCTGCCGATCAATTCCTTTTGCTATTGCTTCTGGAGGATGGAATAAATTACGGTGGAGGCGCCCATTCCTTTCGGACCAGATGGCATAGATCGTTGCCTGCCAAGCTAGAAGAGTAAGGCGCCGCAGCAGGTTGGGACGACCAGTTGCTTCCATAGAATGAACCGTTTGATGCCAGCTTCGCAATGGTTGAAGACGACATCTTGAAGAGATGGAAGACCAGATTGTGAAACTGTAGTTGCAGTCAAATAGGAGGTGATTACGAGACTCTAGGCCGGTAGAGCAGAGCAAGCAGTTGGTGTTGACTGGAAGACCCCAAGTAGCAATATGATCCTTAGTTGGGCATCTATCCAGGACAAAAAGCCACGTTAGGAATGCATGCCGAGGGATGTTTCCAGGGAACCAGATCGCAGAACACCATGATACAAGAGGTGACGATTCACGCAGCCAGTGGTAGACCTCACTCGTGGAGTAGTTGGTACTTATCCTTCCGTTTATTTCCCATTCATAGTAGTCATCATTCTCATCTAACGAGACTGTAGTTAAATATGCGAGGACCCTTAGTTGGTTGTCTGTTCTTGCTGCAGGTAAGCGCCACATACCATTGTGGTAGATATCTGCTAGGGTTGCTCTCTTTGGTATCCCCAGTCTGGTGGTACCCTCAACAGCGTAGTAGTGATCCAAGCTTCCATAAGGTGACGAGTTATCATACCAGAACCTACAAGTAAGCCCATTTCCAACCCTCAACTTTATCCAAGGAAAGATCAAAGGTCTAAGTTTTAGCAGTTTATTTGCCAGCCAGGAATTTGAGGGGTTCGGTTTAGCAGTCCAAAAGTTGCTCAGGTTTCCTCGTAGCACTTCCTGTCTATACCAGGCTACCCAAACAGAGCCTGCTCTAAAGAAAAGTAACCAGATGAGCTTCAAACAAGTGGCTTTGTTCCAAGTAGATAGGTCAGTGACTCCTAGGCCTCCTTCGTTTTTCGCCTTAATAACTATTGACCAAGCTACTCTTGCTGTAGGAGGGGAATCCAAATTTCCTTTCCAGAGGAACGCTCCACACATTGAGTTTATGCGTTTGATGCAGGCTTTAGGGAGCACAAACGAAGAACACCAGAAATTGGTAATGCCTGCAATCACAGTTTTTATTAAAAGCAACCTTCCTGCAAAAGAGAGCGTTTTTACCGTCCATGAGTTGAACTTTGCTTTAACTTGTTGTATAAGTCTCTCACAGTTGAGGAGGCTTAGTTTCTTTGTGCATAATGGCACTCCCAAGTACCTCACTGGTAGAGTACCGTTAGGCATCCCCGTGGAAGCTTGAATTTCATCAATTTCTGATTGGGAGAGGCCTGAGCTGAAGAAGCATGATTTCTGGACACTGACCGCCAACCCGGACCGCTTCTCAAACTCTTGGAGAACCTGCAGGACATTCTGAACCGAGGATAGTGATCCATCAATGAATATGAGGAGGTCATCTGCAAAGCTGAGATGAGTGAGTTTTGTTGATTCAGTTTTTGGATGGAAACCAATTCTGCCATTAGTGGACGCAGATATTAGAAGCTTTGAGAGGCAGTTCATCGCGACTACAAAAAGGTAAGGAGAAAGCGGGTTCCCTTGTCTTAATCCTCTTGTACCCTTAAAATAGCCATATATTTCGAGTAATCTTTTTAACTATAGTGACTGTAGTTTTCGAAGTTATATTAGATTACGGTGATATTTTCAAACTAGAAAATAATATCATTTAACACTAGTGGTTTCACTCAATGATTACTGGTATAGATTAATTGACCACAATCAGCGGGTCATGTCTAAATCGAGCTCGATGCGGGTTGGGTTATTTGGACGAAAACTGACTTTTTAACATTTCTAAAACTACAAATTTTGATAAAATAAAAATATTATGTGTAACATAAGACACACACATTTTCCTTGAATATTTTATTCTATAATTAATTATTTTGAGTCAATTAAAATACAAATGAAAAGAAAAAACAAAAACAAACAAGACGTTTAAAGAAAATTACATTTCATATTTCCAAAACATAAATTAGGTTTGATATTTCTTTTAGCAATTTTAATATCTTGTAATTACATCAAATAAACAGAATTAGATTTTCTTATCAACTATCTCAAGACTTTAACATTCACTTGCTTTGTATCAATTGATTTATATGCTTATAAATTATTATTTTCATTTTATATATCTCAATATATATGGTTGTTCTCTTGGACACAAGTGTTGGATGATTAATAAAACTGAACATACTATAAATCAATAATTTAAACGATAAAATACTGTAAAATATATTTTATGTTCTCTTGGTTTGTAACAATTCTTTTACTGTTTTTAAAATTATTATTTTTTCAATCTAATGTCATCTAGAGAAGAGAAAATTTATGATTAAACTTTTATAAGTCACGTTCATTATAAATTGATTTTCATATCGTAGAAATTACAAAATATATTTTAACATCATGAATAATGGTCTGTGGACTAGCCCGTAAAACTATTTAGCTATTGATGTAGCGGTAGCTACAATAATGAAAAAAATTCTATTTTGTCTTGACATATTTGAAAACTGAATTTTTTAAATTCTTAGAAATTTCTATAGATCTACGTAAACAAAAAACAAAATAGAAATCTTTCAATTTTATTGATCAAATTATAAACTAAATACAAACTTGAGTTTAAGTGGATATAAAACCAATAAAAGCAATTACACCATTAATAAATAATAAACTAGATAATAAGATTTTTTCAAATATTCTCTCTGTATTATACGAGGCGAACTTAGATATCACTACTATAATAAAAGTTTAATATGAGAGCATATGAAGTTGTGCACCTCAGCGAATTAAATTAACCAATCTGAATCACCATATTGCCACGTCAAATTTGCTATTAGTCTAAAACATATTTGCACTGGCCTACTACTCATGTGGTCTGTTAACATTTTTTCCTAGCTCAATTCAAGTCAACCTAACTTTCTTTTATAACCCAATGACTGTTAATATTATTTAGCTTCTTCGGCTTCACCATCATTCATTAATGTTGCCGATTTCTACAAAACACTGTTTCTGTGGATCCATTCTCATTCATTCTATTATGTAACTGCCTCATTCAACACAACAACAACTAGATGTCAACCCCCTCTTCAGCTTCTTCTGCATCTCTATATAAACGTTGCTGAATACTTCCATGGAAGTCCTATTTTTCACTCAAATATTCATCGGGTTGAGCTGCTCTAAATCACGCACGAACTGTCGCGAGGCCGAGAAATTGGAGAATTGTTCCTCCTTGGTTGATGTGAGTCCACCACTTCCTTTTTGCCCTCTCTTGTTGTTTCACAAGGTTTTGATTAGTTTTACTCAACTCAGGAAGATCAATTCCCGATCTTATGATATCATCATTCAACTTGGCGAATCCTTCTTAGACGTAGAAAGTGATGCTACAGTCAAGGAAAGAAATTGGGAATCCGCCATCTTTGAGTTGTACCACAGTCGCTGCAAAGACACACAACTTCTATTTTCATTACAAGCTTGAATCATGTGGGTTTTGATCCGATTATAAGGTAAGGAAGAAGACAAAAACATAAACCTCAATGCATATAATATAATAGCAAATCATTATCTTAATTTTGTTTGTTTTTATTCAGGGCGTGTTGGAGACTGGTGTGGATAGATAGCTGTGAAGAAGTTGTCAACAAACTCGAGCCAAGGAATGGTATCGTTTAAAAAATATCAAAGTTGCGCATCCGAATCTCATGAGGATCTTAGGATGGTGCGTTGAACTGGAGGTAGAGATGTTGACAATGACATACATGTTAAATACCCTAAGTTCCTAACATGCGTGTACACTTACGTACGGAACATTCTTATTTTATTGTACATTCTTATCATTACAGGATAAGTCCTATTAGATATGCAAACATCAGTTTATTTTTTAGGAAGTCAATGTGAATATTGAGAAAACAACATCTGAAGTGAAATGCTTAAGGTAGAATCATCTTCCTTGAGATTGGAACTTGAGAAAAAAAATCAGTTCTTGACTCAATCAAACAAAGAGAAGGAACATAATCTATAGAGATTGCTAATTTAAAAGACAAGAATGACATCAAAATTGTTTTTTATGAGTCGAAGGAAAAGAGCCAACGATAAAATGACGTGAAGGTACTGAAGCAGATGCAACAAGCAACTCAAGAGGCTGATGAAGCGAGATCATCCTGAACTTGATTGTGAAGAGCTGCGAAAGTTTCAAGAAGAAGCAAAGGAAGAAAAGGCTGGACCAAGTACAATGGGGAGCAGTTTATTTGAAGCTTAGCAAGAAATTGAGGCTGCTAAAGCTTGACAGATGTTGGCATTAGCTCCCATCAATGTTTTGAGAATATGCTATGAAGGAAAACAATTTTAATTGTCCATCAAGCCTAAATCTGACACCATAAGAGTAAAATGAGCAACCAAATGTGTTTATGAGGCTGAAGAATAAGCCAACACAAGGGTTGCAGTGGAAACTCTCAGAGAAGGCAAGTAAAAAAAAGAAGAGAAGCTGAGAGAGGTTGGAAGAATAAAACAAAGAGATGGTTGTGAGAATGAAAAAAACCAACAGAAACCGTTGCGAAAGCTAAATAAGAGAAATTATGTATAGTCGTGTAAAACAATAGCATAAAAATAAAAGCATATAAAATGGAGGAAGAACATGTAATAAAGACAAAGATTGGCGATAATGGAGCGAACCTTGAGAAAGTTCAGGAAAAGGTGAAAGTGAAAGAGATCGAGTCTCATGAACCCCAAATTATCATTCAAAGAACATTTTGTGTATATTATCAAACAAAAATTAGTTGTGTTAAAATTAATAAAAGATACAAAAAAGAAAAAAAATAGAAATAAAATAAAGTAATTAACCATAAATAAATTTAGTAAACTCTTTATCTTTTTGGCTTAATCTATGTTTTAATATTAAAACTTGATTCTGTTTATAAAATTTTACAATTTTTAATAGAAATAATATACACACTATGATATAATAGTTTAAATGAAATTATTTTTTTTGTAGATAAGAAACCCGGACGTAGGACGGGACCGTCTCTAGTATATGTAAAGAACCGACACCCGCGGCGGAGGCGGCCCGCGCGGTCTATTATAAGTTGAACCCAACGTGGCCCATTTGACAGAGAAACTAACCCACAAGAAGGCCTGTTAGCTCCAGAATTAGCCCATTAAGAGTGCTAGACTAAACGGTAGCGTTTAAGGTTCGGATTCGACGTTTTCTCAGACGTCAGATGATAGGCGACCAATAAATATCGACCGTTCGATAGAGGTGACAAGAATCCGATCCGATGCGACCAAGAAGTAAAGTGGTTTTAATAAGTCTTTTATTTATTCTCGCCGAGTCTCTCTTTCTCTCTCAATTCTGCAATCGCGGCGAATCTCTCTCAAGACCTAAGGAGTATTAACTTCGGGGAGAATCTGATTAAAAAGGAAGATGTCTGCTACTCAGGAAGAAGACAAGAAGCCCGGAGAACAAGGAGGAGTTCACATCAATCTCAAAGTCAAGGGCCAGGTTTTGTCTCACTCTCTTACGCTTTTTGTTTTCTTCTAGGGTTTTCGGTTTCTCTCGAAATTCAGTGTTGTGGATTGTTGATTCGGCCTCTTATCTGTAACCTATGGAGAATTTTCCATAGGCATGTGTCTAAAGGAATCGTTTTTAAAAGTTTGTAGAGACTGTATAATTACATTGATTGATAAAGTTGTAAGCTTGTGTATGAGTTGTTTACAGAGACAGGGATTCTTGTCTAGGCGTGGCTTTAAGTGTCTTAAATCGAAATTTTGAAAACAACATAGAGATTTCTTTTGGAGTTGTGAATAATGTTTTGTCATAATAAATGGTAGCAATCAAGAACTTGTTTGTACATACCAATCGTCTGTGAAGTTGGTGCTTATCTGTTCATGTAGCTTTCTGTTGTAGTTTTCAAACTGTTGTAGTGTTGTCTATGCAAATTGTATGTTTAGAAGTCATAGGAAAGCTTTTGGTCCTTAGGCATTTGAGCATGTATCACTTTTGTATTGAGAAAATTGTACTGTTGTGATCACTTTTTGTCTTCTCATTTGAGTTTCAATTGTTTGATGAACTTGTTGCTTGGTTAGTTTAGTAGTATACGATTTTCTAAGACAAAAAGTCACTGGTGATGATCGGAGTAAGAATCATTAATCTAATTTTTTGTTTCTTGATTTGATGATACATAGGATGGAAATGAAGTCTTCTTTAAGATCAAGAGGAGCACTCAGCTGAAGAAGTTGATGAACGCTTACTGCGACCGTCAATCTGTGGATCTCAACGCAATTGCTTTCTTGTTTGATGGCCGTCGTCTCCGTGCTGAACAGACTCCAGATGAGGTCTAATCAATCAGACACACTCTCTCTCTTTTTTTCCGTTTTTCTAATGGTCTCATTTCCTAAAACCCTGAATCTTACACACTTTTACAGCTTGATATGGAAGATGGAGACGAGATTGATGCAATGCTCCATCAGACCGGTGGTGTTGCAAATGGCATGTATCTGTTCTGCTTTTAGTTGGTCCTTTATGTGGTTTTCGATGAGACGATGTGATATATATTAATGGACAGTGTTCAATAAGACGATGGTGATATTATTATTATTATTATTAAGATACTACAATACTAATGGAATGGGTTTTGCTTTATGGATTTCTATTGGTTAAAGATTTAAAGTAGTAGTAGCTTAAACTAAAAGCTACAGTCGCCAAGTTTGGTAGTCGAAAAATCTTTGCTCCCCATGTTTGATTGGAGTCGGGTCATGTTGATGACATTGTGTTCTTCTTTGCCATGGACATAAATGGAGGGATATATAAGTGTGAGCTTAGCCCTAACAATCCAAAGCTGTTCCTTTTATGCAGAGCCTCTCACCGTTTTGGTTCAACCCTTGCAAAAAATACTATGCACAGTTGGATTACTGAAAAAAATGGGTGGTTCTACAGAACGTAGACGTTAGTGACGATTACTTCACATTGTACTTCATCTATGGGTCCCTAAGATTCGGGCTGTAGTCTCTTACTGTTTTTGAATGAGAGAGTAAGCAAATCAAGAAGCTTTACCGGTCAAGATTTTGTAATTTGTATGTTTTGGTAACACCTCCAGGTGTTCTTCAAAGATGAAAGTACAGACTCACCTTACAGTTTAAAGTTTTCGTATTGCGTAGTAAAGATTTTATAATTTTGTTTTTTATTCTCTGTTATGCATTAGACTTGTCATAATAGAATCCTTTTGTTTTGTAACCAAAATGAGATTATTGTCAACCTAATCACCATTCTTACTTCTTAACCAATCTGAGACTAAATGACAAACAAGTTTCTCCATTCTAAATCTTGAAACACACAAAAAGTAACCAATCAGATGGATTTGACAAAATGAGAGCAAACACACACAAGTATCCATTGTATACAAGAACATAAGAGGAACCAAATCCATTGATACCAACAGTTCTTATCGCGCCTAGACTACTTATGACCTCCCTCTTACCGGGATCTTTAAAAAAAAGGTGACGGTTGAAGAGCTTTACCATCTTCCGAAACACTCAAGACATGTTGGATGAACCTGTTGGAGGGATTGAATGACTGACAACAAGTGGCGGGCGGAGAGCTTTGTGGTTGGCTTCAGCTTCTTTGCGAGCTTTGAACATCTCCTCTGTCTCAACAACAACCATTCTTTTAACCTGCTCAGAATGTATCACCCAAACAAAACACATTTGAAGTCAGTATATATCACATATGAAAAATGAAACCAAAAAGACAAAACAAAAGAGAACCTGTTGAATCATTCCTCTAATGGAAGAAGTGTTGGAGTGCAAAACAGTGCGATGGCATCTACGGAGTCCCATAGCCTCGAGCGTACGCCTGTGAAGCTTCCTGGTTCCAGGGAGACCTCTCACTAACGTTATGTACAAACTCTCGCTCCATTGAATGGGCACTTGTGCTTTGAATGCCCTAAACCCACTCATCCTCTGTAAAGCTAATTAAAGCATGAGCCAAAACTTCTCCAGAATCTTAGCCATTTGGCAACAGATATAAACAAAGAAACCAACTTTAACTTCAAAGCAAAGATTAGGTTCAAAACTAGTAACAAAAGTTGGAGACTTTGATGAATCTCGTTTTTGATCAGTGTGCTAGCTTCTTGAGTGTGATTACAAACACAATACATGAACGCATTTTCAATATGAATGGCATAGATGGATCAATAACAAGAGTTCAGAGACGGAATCACGGATTAAAAACCTAATCAGATCGATCACCTCAAAGCGATAAGGAGAGTTGCATAAAATGAGATATGAAAGAGGCAATCAGAGATTTAGATTAGAATCGGAATCAGAGAGAAGAGATACCTGGAAGAAACAGCGGCGATAATTCCGGTGACAGAGCTCGTCGAGGGTTGACTCAAGACGGCGAACAGAGCTCGGAAAATCTTTGAGCTTCGCGTTTGCCTAAGGGTTTTAGGCGAACGTGTACAGTGGCTTAAGATCCGACGTTGGGCTTTTTCTAGGCCCATTAATTCTCCCACAAATCCAACTTAACTGGATCCTCTTTAGTTTTTCTTTTAATATATGGATCTTTACATTTTTTTTGTCAAGTTACATTTTTATTAATCTTGAAAGATATCATATTTGAATTTTTACTGGTTTTATTTTTTTTTATTGGCAAGCTATTTTTATTTTTATAAAATATAAAATAATTTTAAAAATAGAAAACATAGTTTATTAAAAAGAGTTTCAAAATATACATTTTTAACTACAAAAGTATTTTATAGTAGAAATTAACAAACAAACCGAATATTTTCAAAAAAAAAAAACAAACCGATAATTACTGACACGAAAACAAGCAACATTGCTTCTATACATGACTACTTGAGAGATATATACAAAAGCACACTACTATATTATTAAATCATACAAACATAGATTATCATCTTTACACCATATCTACAATGATACTGACAAGTGCATGCCCTTCATCATGTTCCTTTAGACGTGTTGATAGGCAAACCATCATCATCATCATCATCATCATTTCCCTTCTTATGATAGTACTCTCTACTCTCTTCCTTCGCTTGAAACTCCTCTCTCACTTTCTCCATCCCCGCCTCAGAATCACTGGATACGTTGGCCGCCGCCTCTTCTGCTCCGTCGTACGCCTTCTCCACGGTCTGGCTAGCAACACTTTGCCTCGTGAATTCCTCTGCTGTCGAAGGAGCTCTTCCTTCTTCCCTTCCCCCACTCGCACTTCCTCTCTACATTTAAGAAATTTTAAAAAACCCACACAATCTAATCTGTATATATAGTTAGTTATTTCACGGAAATAAATAGATAGGATTATTGAGGATATGTATACCTTAAGGTAAAGAGAGTAAAGACATGATGATGATGTTATATTAGGCTTGGAGTTGGAGATTAGTTTTGAATACACACAAGTTCTCAGCATTTTGATTTTCTTTGGCTAGGTTTTTCGCTTTTGAATTGCAAGTTAGATCTGATCAAACCAGATGGAGTTTATCTGATCACTTTATGAGTTGGGTTCTCTCCTACTAAAGTTTATGCATGATGGCTGTCTCATCAACGGGGGGTTATGACTATGATGCCACGTGTGTGTCTTACGTGTTAGTTTGATGGGCCGTAGTCGTTTTAATTTTAATGGGCTTCCGGATTGACCCACACATGATCTGAGTAAATCTTAACTTCTCAAGTCTGTTAGTTAATTACCTTGCGAAGGGAAGATATATAGGCCACGTCCTACATGAAGCTATTGTGATGGTTTTTATTTGGATATAGCTAAAGATAAACATTTTATTTGCAGGACACATGTTCAACGTTTCATGTCGCAGCGCGGTCCATATACAACTGTAAACGGACCGTGGTTTGGTACATATTAGTATGCAGGTATGAGGTATGTTATGTGAAACCATCCTCATTGTTATGTGGAACAAAGTTGATGTGAAGAATATAGACAAGTAATTTAGCAAGAAGATAGACAAGTAATTTAGCAAGAAGCTTCGAGAGTGCGAATCTGTTTCATATTCCCTAGAACGAGAATAATCGAGCAGATCAACTAATAAAAAAAAACTAGAAACAAATGTTTTATTTTCTTCCATATAGGTCACACACAATCACATATAAATGCGTTATGGAGAATTTGTTTGACCAACACTTGTTTAAGAAAAGGGAAATTGGGCTCTATGACCATAAAAAATATATAATTAATTGTTTAATCAATTTCCCTAACGTTTATATACACAACGTTACTTTTCTATAATAATAGTGTATTGTCCTTGTTTCCAACCGGTGAAGCCTGCAGAAAAATAAAAATAAAAATTCATAATAAAAATAATATCTTCGGCAACTCTCCTCTATACGTGGTTTCTTCTTATTCTTTCATGTGGAATAATGTAGCCAACTATTGGCTATTTATTGGGAAAACGGCTTATTCATACCCGAACTATGAGTTTTTGGGAAAAACATACCTAAACTTTTTTTACGTGCTAAAACATACCTAAATTTTTTTATGTGCAAAAACATACCTAAACTTTTCTTGTGTACGAAAACATACCTAAACTATACATAATTTGAATTACATACATGAACTTATAAATTCACGCTAATTCATACATTGACATTAACGATATGTAATCATAGTTAACGATGTTAACTAGGATAATATGTGGTTGATTAGTCAGCTTCACATACAAACATGTTGTATAAAAGCACAAAATAAAATAGATTAAAGTTTAAATATTCGGAGCTAAATATTAAAATTATTTTGGACCGAATATTAAATTTTTTGGACCATAGTAAAACGACGTCGTTTCATAAACTGGTTCATCTTCTTCCTCTTAACATTCAACGATTTTGGACCAAAAATTTTACTGTCAATCGCAACTAAAACATAAGCTTAAAAGAGACAAAAAAACTTTTGTATCATTTGCTTATAAATATATAAATAAATAAATAAATAAATATAAAAATTAAAATAAAATAAAAATATTTTTTTTTTGTATTTTTGGATTATATGCTTTTCAGATTCGCACCTTTTTAATAATTTTTATTTTTCGAAATTGTTTTTCAATTTTATTTTTATTTTTTAAATTCGAAAATGCTTTTTGAAAATATTTATCAAATTTTTATTTTAAATTTTTTAATATTTATTTTCTATTCTTGAATATTTTAAACTCGAGTCCAAAATCTCACCCTTTAATTTTAAACAAAAAAAATTAGGATTAGTTAACCCCATAGAGATGCAAGAATATATTTGTCTTTCAATGAAAGTAATTTGGATTATTTTCTATTTTAAAGGTTCTTTTTATGAAAATTAATTAAAATAGATTATCCTAAGAAATTTCTCACTAAACATCGTTAATGTCAATGTATGAATTAACATAGATTTTACAAGTACGTGTATATAATTCAAATTATGTATTGTTTAGGTATGTTTTCGCACACAAGAAAAGTTTAGGTATGTTTTCGCACACAAAAGAAGTTTAGGTATGTTTTAGCACAAAAAAAAAAGTTTAGGTATGTTTTCCCAAATACTCATAGTTCGGGTATGAATAAGCCGTTTTCCCGCTATTTATTCTATAAAATACATCAGTGCTTCTTCCATCCGCACTCGTCAGCTTATATATCCCACAATTATTCCTGTAAAAGTACATATTTCATGTTTCTATTTCATCTGAAATACATAGAATGGAAAATTAACTTCTTTGGATTAGAATTTATATTCCCATGTTGGGTTTAGTGATTATTTTGTTGGATTTAGTTTTTGAATAACTGGGGTTGACATTGGGGTAACCATACCACGTTCCATGAAGCCATAAGCATATCAACATTTGAGAAAGATGGTAGATTGTCTTTAGATTGCAACTACATTTTTACTTTGTCTATTCTATATGCCTCATGTAGAATAGAAATTAATTTGTCTGACATTTCGAAACTTAGGTTTAATTAATAGAATATTTGAGTTGACATTAGATTATGATTTATATTTTCGTATAGGGTATAGTGACTAGTGTTAGGATTTAGTTTATATGCCCGTGGTCGGTCTAGAATTTGTTATATATAGTGATTAGTGGCTAGGATTTGTTAAATATAGATGCATTATGTACTATGCTATTTATTTTATTTCATTATATTTGAGTTTAAGTTTTATATTAAAATTTAGAGTTTATATTTGAGTTTAAGTTTTTAGTAATTAGAGTTTAAAATCTAGTATTTAAGAGTTAAGGATATGGTTGAGATATGTATTATTTAGGGGTTGAGATGAGATTGGTGTCTATTCTATTTTGATTATATGGAATAGACACTCTAAATTTTTTAAATCATGTTCTAATGCATTTTTGGATTTGTTACATGTAAACAAAATACCCTATATATTGCTACAGGTTTTAATTTAGTACCACTCGTTTTACTTCATACAATAAAAATATATTTAGTAATTGATGTGGCTTTTTCCTTTTCTTTCATATGAAATAGCTGTTAAACTTTCGTAGCCATATAATCTATCATCTCCGTCATTTGTTCTCCCAACCGGTGATGTCATCTCTTATCACACACGTTAGCTGGAAACCTATTAAATGAAAGGATAAAACCGGCTGAGATGAAACATAAATGTATGACATTATATTATGTCAAAATCAATGTTACTTAACTAATTTACACTTGATATATGGTTACTACACAAATAAGCCCTTAAGAAAATGGGCATCCAACAAAAAAAAAATTAGGAAGAAAAAAAATATAGACAACTGAAGACGAAGTAAAGTACATTCAACATGAAAAAGAATCTGCATGCAGTCCCATGAGTTATTTGCACTGAGCAATTAATTTGAGAAGCCGTACCATAATAATGCATTTTGTCCGTATAGAAACAGAAATACGCCGTTATGTGACACGTCGGTACATATTCAAAGCATCAATAAAAACAGTTAACGTGTTATCCCGTTGACTGACGCCGTCCTCTGTACTGCTGTTCTAGGGTTCTACCTACTATCGGTCTCTTATCATTACCGGGATGGCGGCGAACGGTGGAGATTCGTCGGGAATCGCCAGTGAGTTGAAAGAGCTAAAGCTGCAGAAAGCGGAAATCGAGCAACGTATCTCTGGTCTGGAAGCAAAACTCCAAGAGACGGCGGCGGTTGAACGGTGCGAGGCCGTATCCAACGGTTGCTCTGTTCCAAGGGAGATTGAACACGGGCTTGAACATGGGCTGTCTCCTGATCAGATTTACCGTTACAGTCGCCAGTTGTTACTCCCTTCCTTTGGTGTTGAAGGTACTACTTTGCTCTCAAACACTCAAATGCATTTCTTATTACATTAAAGTTTCTGTTTTTTTTTTTTAACTGTCTTTTTATTGGGTTTCTTTTGTTTCCCATTTGCTTTCACTTGTACATTTTAGATCTTTCAGAGATAAACTTACTGCTGCTTGAATGATATAATATATTATGAAGCTTCGTTTTAAGGAGAATCTGAATAGTATTTGTTGCTACGTTTGATAGCCTTTTGGGATTTATAAGGAAGAAAGGTCGATATGATATCTCCTATGGAGTATCGTGTTAAGGCGAAGTGATATGTTGTTGTGTATGTTATCTATGTATGTCTGCATTTGGCCAATACCTTGTATGCTTGTTTACTCTGCTAATGTCTTTCTTAAACCAATCTTTCTTGACTCGTTTATGTTCTGTATGTGTGTATATTTAGGGCAGTCAAATCTTTTGAAGTCTTCGGTACTAGTCATCGGAGCTGGAGGGCTTGGTTCACCTGCGTTATTGTATCTTGCAGCTTGTGGTGTTGGTATGGTTTTAGTCTTTTGCCTCAAATCTATTAAACATTTTTGAATAGAAGTAGCCTCTTACTTACTCCCTAGATTTTGATTTGCTGATCATTTTTTCTATTGTATTCTTCTAGGTCGATTGGGTATCATCGATCATGATGTTGTGGAACTCAACAATATGCATAGGCAGGTACGACTTGAGATAAAGCAGCTCTTTCTTTTCTCTTGGCACTTTCTCTGGTCGGGGAGGTGAACAAAAGAGACTACCTTATGCTGATTGCTATCTCATTTGATTTGTTTATCCTTCAGGTTATACACACGGAAGCATTCATTGGTCACCCCAAAGTGAAATCTGCTGCTACTGCTTGTCGCTCGTATGTTCAAACTCCCTAAGGATTAATATACTTTTGAGAACTATGCTCACTCGGTCTAATCACTGTGCTTATTACTCTCTTTTTTACATCTAGAATAAACTCGACGATCAAGATTGATGAATATGTGGAAGCTCTTCGCACATCCAATGCTTTGGAAATACTCAGCCAGTATCCTTAGATATATGCTATAGGAAGTCTCAGTACTCTGTATCTCTCTATTAGCCTCATCAAATAGAGGATTAAATATGGTTGTTTGCTTCCTTTACTGCCTAAATTAGATATGATATCATAGTAGATGCAACTGACAATCCTCCAAGCCGTTACATGATCAGCGATTGTTGTGTTCTCTTAGGAAAGGTGAAGCGTCTAATGATTTCCATGTTTATTCATAGTCATAGTCAGAAGTATTGACGTGTGACTTGTATACAGCCTTTGGTGTCGGGTGCTGCGCTTGGAATGGAGGGGCAGGTATGCTATATATTACAAACTAAGTTGTTGTGTTGTGTTACTCATTATATAGATGTTAAGCGACGTCTTGTAATTTCTTCTACAAGCTTACGGTCTATAATCATAAAGGAGGCCCATGTTACCGTTGTCTATTCCCAACTCCTCCACCAACAACAGCATGCCAAAGATGTTCTGATAGTGGAGTTCTTGGAGTAGGTACGTGAATGGTGGTTTTTCTTTTTTCTTTTTTTTTCTAATGCAAAACAAGTCTCTACAGTTTCTTCATTCTTGAATTGTTTCTATGTTCTCTCAGTTCCGGGTGCTATTGGCTGTCTACAAGCGCTAGAGACTATTAAACTTGCGAGCATGGTGGGAGAACCACTCTCTGAACGGATGCTTCTTTTTGACGCTTTATCTGCTAGGATCCGCATTGTAATGTTTTACCAACTTCCATTCTCTTCTTCTTCACTAAACTCAATCTAAGGTAAACGCTAATCAAGTCTAGAGTTTGCACAGGTCAAGATCAGAGGCAGGTCAGCACAGTGCACAGTTTGTGGAGACAATTCATCTTTCAGTAAGCAGCAGTTCAAGGATTTTGACTACGAAGAGTTCACTCAGTTTCCTTTATCTGCGGTATCATTCTCTTTTTCTTTCTTTTCTGGCACCCATTTTGAACAACATTTTCATATATCTTTAACGTGCACCGGTTTGCTCGCAGGGCCCGTTGAACCTACTTCCCGCAGAATCAAGAATTAGCAGCAAAGAGTTCAAAGAAATCCTTCAAAAGAAGGAAATACATGTTCTTCTGGATGTTCGACCTTCTCATCACTATAAGATTGTCTCTCTCCCGGATTCACTCAACATCCCCCTTGCAAACTTAGAGGCTCGGTTAAACGAGCTTACTTCAGCTCTGAAAGAAAAGGAAGATGGCCATGTTAACACCGGATCTTGCACAAATCCGAGCATCTACGTTGTTTGCAGGCGCGGGAATGACTCACAGAGAGCTGTTCAGTATCTTCGTGATGCTGGTTTTGATTCAGCTAAAGATATAATTGGTGGACTGGAGGCTTGGACAGCCAATGTCAACCCTAACTTCCCCAGTTACTAGAAACATGTATGACTAGTTATGTCATGTAACTTTGTCTGAATTACATTGTCACTGTTTTGTTCTGGTAGTTTGATTCTGTCATAAGAAAAGTTTTTATTGATGTTATGTAACCTTATCAAACCAATGTTGAAGCCCTGTCTTAATTACATGCTGAGTTTTAATCGTTATAATACCTTGTTGTTTGGTTTGATCATCAAAAACAAAGAGTAGTGAATGATTCAATCTTCATTGATATTTGTGAGACTGAAGAAGTGTGAAATTCAATCATGAGAAGCAAAGCAAAGGTTCATAATGCCTTGTGTAAATGAAAAGTCTTAAGCCTTATTCAGATTGGTTTTTAAGGAAAGGCAAACAAGAGATGGATTACACAGTTACTTCTTCTGGTTCTCAATGTGATTCTCATGGGTAGGTTCTTCCTCTTGCTCGTTAAACCTACGCTTGAACTTGGCAATCTGACCAATGCTTTGAGCCAGTTGACGCTTAGCACCAAAGTGATAGACTTTGCCAGCATGGTGGATTCGAGTCATCATTACGTGCATCAATCTACCGCTCTGTGTCACATAAGAGATCCATTGCATCTGTGGATGTATTCCCTTCTTCATTGTCCAACAACTCTACAAAAAGCAACCATTATTTCTTTAGTTTCTGTTTAGAGCCATCAATCTATATCTACCCCATAAAGCACTCGATGAATTCTCCAAATGAACAAAGTAATATATGAACATTGCTAAGGGTTGTCAAAGATTCATGAACCAAGCAATGCACATATCTAAAAGATTACAGAAATGTAATAACATCTTGATGAGGTCTTAACAAGATCCGATGTTTCTACCTATAACCATACATCTTGATGATGGTCACTAGCTATACATCTTGATGATGTCTTAACAAGATCCGATGTTTCTACCCTATAACCATACAATCCGAATACAAAATATCCAATGCGGTAAACTGTTGATTTCTTATAGGCATTTTATCGAACACCTACAACGCGTGTCTTAGTGACTGAAATAGCTGCACATACTCAACAACTTTAAAACCCTACTAACTCAGAAAACAAAAATCAGGGCTTTTACGATTGATATCATAGGGTTTAGCTCAAGTCGAACGGGCCACGAAGAAAATCGCAGAAAAAACACTTGAGGAGACATCGAAAGAATGAAAAATGAAAATTCAACCCACCCGGGATGAAGACGACGGAGAAATGTATGGACAGAGAGAGAGATGAAGAAGCACTTAAAGGAGTAAAGGTATAAGCTTTGAGAGCTATGAAGCTGTTCAACCTTCGTGAATGGTGATGCAGAGGAGGAAAGTGTCTGCTATTGCTTGCCTCTTTGCTTCACGACTCCAATAGATCCGATTAAGGCCCAAAACAAAAGCCTCTCTTATTCATTTAGAGTGTCCAAACCAGCTACTTTTTTTTCTTTTTTTTCATCCATCCAAACCAACTACTTAAGGGGGTGTTATTGGTTATATAAGTTGAAGTCAACTCTATTAGATTTAAAATAGGGTAGATTTTAAAAAATTTAAAATTCACTTTACAATCTAAGCTACATGATTTATTAGATATTTAAATCTGTGTCAGTGGGTTTTTAAATTCAACATAATATCATTTGATTTATTTCTTAGAATTAAGAGGATTCTAGTTTGAACTGTAATTCCAAACTTATAAACAATATTTATCAAAAGAACACCATTAATACAAGATGAACATATTGTTTTATATTATTAGTTATGAGAAACTAAAATGATGATTTAAGTATATAGAAAACCCAAAAGAAAAAAATGAATTTGATTAATGTAATGCAAAAAAATCTAGATTTGGTCAAAAGATGAAATTTAATTTTTAGGTTTGATCAATTAACGATGAAAATGCGAGATGCTAATTTTTTGAAGAAAATGGGAGACATTGACTTTATATCTAAAAAGCTGTTTTTATATTTTCTAGATACAAAAAATCTAATTTGAAGTGATAATTTTTTTCTACTAGATGAGTGTTCTTTCGTTGTTCAAAGGAAAAGGTGACTATATACGTCATATTTTTCCATTGGGTCTGGGTTTTAATAGAAACTGTTCATAAAATCATGAGGCAATAGGTTAGATTTTGACTCACATATTTTACACATAAAATTGAATCTAAATCTGCTCAAAGTATTTCAAGTCAAATGAATTGTAAATTTTTATCAAAGATGAATAACACAGGATTTTAAATCTTGTATTTAAATCTTTAATTGAATAACACTAGATTCTAAACTCTTTTAATGAATAAATTGTAAATACAAAAACCAATAACACTAGATTTTAAAATCTGTTAACATCAAAATTTTAAATACACTAACTAATAACACAAGATTTTGACAAAAGATTTAGAATCAATCATTGAATAACACTACATTCTAAAACCAAGAGAATTAACTTTAAATCCACTAACCAATAACACCCCCTAAATTACCAACTTATATTATTTTATCTGAAAAATCGCATAAAAACCGTTGAAAGTGATACTCATTAACACTTTAAGTCTTCAAAGTGACGATTGTATCATAATAAATTTTCAACTTAGCTAACTTGTACATTAAATAAAAAATTGACATGTACAAAAGATAAATAAGCCCATGTGTAAGTTTTTTTTTTCCGAAAATAATAACTACTTAATTAATAAAATAAATAGAAATTAAATAAAAAATCAGAATTTTCTTTTAAAAAATCAGAAAACTAAAATAAAAAATCAAAAAAATATTCAAAATAAATTAAAAATCATAAAATTTAAATATATTTCAAAAAATCAAAAGATTAAATTAAAATACAAAAATAGAAAATTAAATAAAAATTAAAGAAAAAATCACAAAATTAAAAAAAAATCATAATATTCTCTTTTAAATTACAAGATTATTTTTAAAAAACAAATATATCATCTTTGACTAGGGCTGGGCATTCGGGTACCCATTCGGGTATGGGTCGGTTCTTTTCGGGTTTCGGATTTTTCGGGTTTTGAAATTAGGCCCCATTCGGGTATTACAAAATTTCGGATCGGGTTCGAGTCTGGTCCTCCCGGGTCCGGGTGGGTTTGGTTCTTATCACTAGGAACATGAAAATAACCGAATAACTAATCTAACTAAAACGGGTTTGGGTATTTGTATCCAAAGTAACCATATTATCCGATTTGATTCGGGTATTTTGTATCCAAATTATTAAAAAGTACAAAAAAGTAACCAAAATACTCGTTTAACATGGTTTTGTTTGAGTAATTCTATCCAAATGATCTTATTTTATTTGAAAATACACAAAAATATTAAAAAAATAACTAATATATTTAATTTATAATTTTAATTTTGATTATTTAAATAATTATAAGTACAATTAAAACTAATATTTTAAAATACATATTTATATTTCGGATAACTTCGGGTACTCATTCGGTTCTCGGTTCGGATCGGGTTCGGTACCGGTTCTTCGGATATAGCAATTGAAGACCCATTCGGTTATTTACCCCGGATCCGGTCGGGTTCGGGACCCTGATTTTCTGGTCGGTTTCGGGTCGGTTCTTCGGGTCCGGATATTTTGCCCAGCCCTATCTTTGACAATAAAAATTTCAAACATATCACTGATGACGATGGTGGTTTCTCACATAATCATTATCAATGACGTTTTTGACATATTCTTAATGATAGTTTCATTGTTGACCTATCTATAACGATAGCTTCATCTAGGCCTGGGCATTTAAAACTGGACCCAAAAACCCGAATCGGAACCGCCCGAAAATACCCGAACCGAAACCAGAACCGAAAATTTACAAGTACTTATTGGGTCCAAAATTCTTTTACCTGAAAGAATCAGAACCGAAAAGAACCGACCCGAACATACCTGGACCCCAAAAGAACCAACCAGAATAGACCCGACCTGATAAGAACCGATAAGAACCGATTATCTGACTTAATAACATGAATATCCAAAAATGTGATCTTTTGTGTTCTATTTTATATATTTTACTTTATGATTTAGTTGAATAATCTTTTTGTTAACAATATTTCTTATTATTTGTATAACATTTTCAAGTAATATAAAATTTTAAATGTAAAAAATTGAAGTTTAATAATATTTTATTTTAAGTTATTTTGTACAAAATAGATATATATGGCAGATTTTGACTAAATTTGATGGAATTTATGTATTTCGTGTCTTTTTCATATCCTAAATACCCGAACTCGACACAAATCCGAAACGGACCCGAATATTACCCAAATATTACAGGTACTTTATAGGTATTTTAATTATAGACCTGAACCGCCCGGACCCGAGAAGAACCGACCCAAACCCGAACCGAAAATTTACAAGTACCTATTGGGTCTAAGACTCTAAGACCCAAAAGACCCGGACCCGAAATGAACCGACCCGAACCCGACCCGAAGACACGAACGCCCTTCATCCTTGACATATCTGTTGTTTTAAATGATGGTTATCGAAAACATCGTTATTGACATATCTACCATCATTTTTAATGATGATGTCGGAAATTATCATTAGAAATATGTCAAAAATGTCATTGTTAATGGTTATGTGAGAAACCACCATCATTATCAGTGATATATTTGAAATTGTTATTGTCAACTGTTTAAAATTGTTTGAAACAGTAAATAGGTCAACGATGAAACTATCATTAGAGATATGTCAAAATGTCATTATTAATGATTTTGTGAGAAACACCATCGTCATGAGTGATATGTTTGAAATTGTTTTATCATAGTTGACAATAATAATTTCAAACATATCACTTAAGATGATGGTGGTTTCTCACATAACCATTAACAATGACGTTTTCGACATATCTCTAACAATAGTTTCCGATATCATCATTAAAAATGATGGTAGATATGTTAATAACGATATTTTCGATAACCATCATTTAAAACAGTAGATATGTCAAGGATGAAACTATCGTTAGAGATAGGTCAACGATGAAACTATCGTTAAGAATATGTCAAAAACGTCATTGATAATATGTGAGAAACCACCATCGTCATCAGTGATATGTTTGAAATTATTATTATCAAAGATGATATATATATATATATATATATATATTTTAAATAATCTTGTAATATAAAAGAGAATATTATGATTTTTAATTTTTAATTTTGCGGTTTTTTCTTTAACTTTTGTTTAATTTTCTATTTTTTTTTTTAATTTTCTGTATTTTAGTTTAATCTTTTTGATGTTTTGAAATATTTTATTTAATTTTATGATTTTAAATATTTTTTTAACTTTTTTTTGTTTTAGTTATCTGATTTTTTATTTAATTTTCTGATTTTTTCTTTAATTTTTACTTATTTTATTAATTAAATAATTATTATTTTCAAAAAAAAGTGACACATCATCACGTTTACCTGTTGTGCATGTTAACTTTTTACTTGATGTACAAGTTAATCATGTTGAAAGTTTATTGTGATACAATTATCACTTTGAAGGTTTAAAATGCTAATCCAAAAAGTTCAAAGTTTAAAGTGTTAGTGAATGCCATTTTCAAGGTCTTTAATGCCATTTTCAAGGTTTTTGATGCGATTTTCCTTATTTTATAAACTCTTGGTAGCAATTGTAGTGAGTCAGTCCATCCTTTGTATTATCCTGTTAACCCAGAAAATGATTTGCATAGAAAGACAAAGAACTAGTGTTAATGGTCACATGGTTCTTGTTTACATTAACAATAGCGGCTACAAAAGGATTCTCCCGCAAGATCATCATCCCTGGACCATGGTTAGTATATCTTACTCACCACTCTCTTAGTAGAAATGTTTGATGATACTTAGGTCATGTTCCTTTTGAGGCCGCTGCGTCTTATGAATAGTCACATATCACAGTTTGTTGTTCGTTTTCTCAATAAGGTCAAGTGTTCTGCATGTTTTCTTAAATTCAAGATGATCCCGGAAAAAACAGATAACACACAATATTCACTAACACATACCAAAGACTCAACAAGCTAATAATGGAACAAAGTAAAAAACATCATAAACCAAAACAAAGAAAAAAACGTAAACGTTCAGACACAACATACAAGTATGCAAATCACGAAGATAGGTTCGTGGTTGCTTATTCAAAAAGACTTCAGAAGTCCTTAGTTAGACACAGCCACTTCTTGAACTGAAGGGCAATAACAATGCACTCTTATGAAGCCACCATCCATCGAACTCTGCTCTTCTTCTTCTTCACCACTTAAACCGATCGCTTCAAAGATCATTGTGATAACTTCTTTAAATCTCTCCTCTGATAAAGAGACTTGAGCGAGAAGACTCCATGCCTTCTCCTATGAAGCTCCTTTGTAATCTTCTTTCCTCTTCAACACTATATGACCACTAATCTCCCAAACCGCTGGATTCACTTGCGTTTTCAACAGCTCCGAGCCAACTTCCCCTAGTGCTTGTTTCTCTGCATAACACTGCAAACAAGATAAAAACAAATCAAGAACCAAGTTCATTTCGAGCATCTGTTTTACTTATGTTTTGACGTAGATTCTAACCTGGGGGAGAAGAAAGATCTGTTTTCCAGAATCGGAAATGAGAATATTGAAAGGAATGTTGTTGTTTTGAAGGCAAATACATGCATCTAATACAGCATCAGAGAGATCTTTGATGGAGTTTCCACTCTCAAAGAGAGGAGCTCTCACAGAATAATTCGAAAGCTTTGAGATTCTGACACCATCATTAGTGGTAGTGATCTCCAAGGAAGGAGCTGTCTCGATCGGGAATGGCATCGCCAAGTAGTAAGCATGTTCCAAGTACGACAAATCTTCATTACAATCGCAATCAAATATAAGGCTAAGCATTAATGGTTGGTTCGGTTTACCTGAAAGTGAAAATGGTTGATGGTAGCAAATGCACCTAAACTGTTATATCCAAGCCGGAAATACGGATTAGCAGCTTCGGTAGCCATTTGAAGAGCAAGCAAAAGGCTTTTGTGATCTATCATTTGAGGCAAGCAATCAAGCACACGAGGAATCAGCAACACATGTCCATACTCTATCGGACTCACCTGTTGATATGAGTTCAATGTTTAGCTAAAAGGAAAGAGACCCTTTAAAAGCAAAAAGTTTACTTACATTGATTGCAACAACGCTTGGAGAACTGTCAGCTTCTAAAGGCATATTAGGTAAGAAGTGGATTTCGCTATTGTCATCACCATTAGCTTCAAACTGGAAAAGCAACTCTTCTTGGCCAATTTTAGCGAAATTGAATTTGTTTGCATCAAATGGTTGAAGAACTTTATCAACACTAAGCTTGGTTGGTCTCTTCTGTAGATGACGGCCTTCGTTTAACTGTGCGATGAAACCGTACTTCCCTGGTATAACCTTTCATTACCAATGTACCAACAAAGCATCAACAATGTGAAGACAAAAAAACTTGAATCTTCAGTTCAAGATAACTCTAAACATCAATAAGAAAAAGAAACTTGGTTTCTTCAGCTTAACCAAACGTTGTCAACATCGTGAAAGTTAAAGAGATAGTTTACCTTGGTTTCACAGGCGGTGACATCGTAACGAAAGAGTCCTCTTTGAAACCGATATTCCCACTATAAGAAACCAATACAATGCTCGCGATTTGGATCAAGAAACAAGAATCAATTAGAGTATCGAGATTTATTCATTACATTACATTACCTCTCCAAGGAGTAGAGATTCGAGGAAATTCACAGGAGATTCTGGTTTCTCTTTCACATTGTTGTTGCATGTATACAAAGGAAGTCTTGCACCTGAAAACAAACAAAGGTCAGAGATATGTTCATCAGTAGATAAATCCAAGCCCGAAAATTCAAACAAAACATGTAGTACCATTAAGACAACACTTGCTAAGACAGTTCCGACCACATCCTCCGCCTTGTTCCGACATGTCTTTCTGGTAGTTTGACAAGACGGTTGGAACTCTTTTGATCTTCAACATTCTCAGCGTAACAGATAAAGAACTAAAAATAACTTAATTGGAAGAAGAAACAGAGGTAAATGGTGATAGTGGAACCGTCTCCGGTAAGGAAGAGAAGATCGGAAGGTCTGCCGCCTTCAGACGGCAGAGCTCCACGTCCTCCGTGCGGCGAAGGATTATTTACGATTAAAAAACCCTTCCATTGGCCATGAGATCTCAAAGGCCGGGGCTTTATCCCGTGTATACCCGTGATGAAATCGCCTATTACAGCCCCCAGAAATTTTGCCGGAGAAGAAAACAAAGTTCACAAAAAGAAGAGTTTTTCCTACGTGGGTTTCATCAGTAAGTAAGTCCGAGAGATTATAAAAAGATGGTAGATGAGTGAACCGGAAGAGAATCACGTGTTGTGTCTTGTCAGAGACTAGATTTGATTGGAACGTGTGATTTGTCTTGTAGTGTCTACTGGTTTTATAGATATCTTGTCCATTTTCCTCATCTTTTGAGGTTTCTTACCCGACTGTCGACTTTCCGGGTTGACCCACTGACTCGCATCCACCACCAACCGCCGTTTAGTGGGAGTAGGTACAATGTTAAATAAATTTTCTGTGAATCCTTGATGTCATCTAGATACTATTTTACCTACCTCTCTCGTGTAAATTTCTTCTACATCATTCTTAATCATCAAGAAATTCATGGATACATTGTCGGATACTAGATCGATAGAACATAAACTTGTATTTCGAGAAACAAAACCGATGAAAAAAACAAAATATTCATGAAGATTAAGCCCAAACAAAATGACCCAATTAAGCAAACCAAAGACACAAAATATTAACCAAATAAAAAACACTGAATCCCAATGTTTCGAAAACCAGATCAGATATCGATTCGGTATAACTACTGGTTGACTGGTTTCAACCCGTTAAAACGGGTTTTCTATTTATTTATTTAAAAAAAATAAATATGATCATATATTTATATAGACTTCAAAGTAATTCTATATATAATATATTTTCTTTTTCTTTATTAACTTGAAAAATAAACAGCAAATATAAATTTAATTGTATATACTGTAAACAAAGAAATACTGTAAAACTGAAATTGATAAAACCAAACTACTAAATGTTCAAATTACCGTATTTGTTTATTTTACAATTAAAATCTCAAATTTTATGAATATGTCAAAATAAGAATGATATATGAAAATAAAAAAAATTGCTTACATTATTTAAAAAAATAGAAAATCATTTAAATAGTAATAGTCAACATTAATTATAAAATATTAGATTTAATAAAAATTTAAAATATCCTAATAAATGTTAATTTTGAACCGAGTTTAAAATTTTACCCGGATCACCCGGGTTTTCTCGGTTTTACTTGTTTTCTCAAATCTAATTTTTAAATCGAACCGGAAGACTCATCTTCTTCAACGATTCACGGTTGGACCAGTTCGACGTCCGGTCCGATCCGGTTTTTGAAACTCCTAACACATCAGCACAGACCCAATCCAATGAAGCCCACGGCCAACCCACCAATAAACCATTTCTGTTTTAAACAAAGAGAAGACACTTCAGAAACCCAAGTAACCAAAACTCAATATTCTGGCAAGTAAGAGCATGTCCAATGGAAATCCTTAAGGGGAAATCTTTAGAGAAAAAATAATTAAATAATCAGTGGATCCCATCAAAAGTTAAGGATTCAATCTTTAAAATTCCTAAATAAGAACTCTTTTAGTGAGTCTCTTGCACTGTTTGCGACCCACACGACATGTGGCGACCCGCAATTGATTGATATTTTTCTTTTTCTTTTTTAATCTGGAAAAGAGAAAAAAATAATCAAAAAATCAAAAAACACTTTTTAAGGACTCCAATGGATAACACCATTGGAGATGCTCTAAGGATCTAAAAAGAGTACTCTACCATAGATACTCCCGAAAGTTGCGGGTCTTACACGACCGTTGAAAGCCTAGGTAAGAGCTTTGCGAATAGACCACATCAGAGCATGTCCATCAATGGGTTCTTAGGGGGTTCTTAACCCAAAAATGTAGTGAGTCCCACCACTTTCTGTAAGAACCCGTTTCTAAAAATCCTTAATTAAGAACCGTTTCTTGCACTATTTCGTGGGTCCTACTGACACGTGGCGGTCCACGATTGATTTTTTTTTTTCTAATTCAAAAAAAAAATTAATAGGTTCTTATGGATGGAGATGGTCTCACACCCAGATTTGACAGAAAATCAAGGAGCAAACTCTCTAACCGAACCTCGAAACACCAAACACCATGGTTGACTAAAAAGTGACTTAATGCACAACAACTTCCATCAAAGAAGAAGACAAATGCTAATGTCAAAGCCCAGCCAAAGACTTAGTATGAGAAGCAATGGAGTCTTCTACATTTTCTTATGTCAAGTATCAGTTTTTTTCTAGAGCTATATCATCTATTAGTTTGTACAGATCATATTTACTTTTATGTATATCTGTAAATGTCGAGATGTGCTGAGAGGAAAGAGATTTTATTTTTATGTATATATAAGTATAACAACATTATTCATGATAGTATATGTAGTGTATATAATACAATACACACTCATATAAAACTTATTAAAAACAGTAGAGGACTGGAAACGAGGATGTTCCATTTTATTCGTAGACATTAAAAGTAGAAAATGATCTCTTTTTTATATACCCCTCAAAACATTATGGGAATCCAAAAATACACACAACACTTAATCAATAGTAAATAATTAATTGGACCGACCATTTATTTAATCAGTCCATGTAAATAAATTATCGTATATTTTTTACTTGAATTTGTTTTAATGTTTTTTTTAACGAGAATGAATGATTGATTCATCACGCGTAGTTACATAGACCGTAGACGCAGAGCTCGCCAAGATTGCATCTATGGTTACACTCACCGCAATGACGTTTATCGTAAGCCACGTAAACGCACTGACCGCGACAACACGTTTGCCCGAACTTGCACTTGTTCTTACACGCACCGCAGTTTTTGTCGTCGGCTGATAGATCCATACACTTGTTGTTACAACAAGCCATTGTAGATTTTGCCCCGGTGCTGTAATAGCTGCTGCTGCAGATCTCTGGCTGCTTGTGGCAATGGTCAGCTGCATTCGGGTTTCGGGCTTTAGGTCCGTGTCCCTCGTTGACTTTTTGGGCCAAGAAGCGACTCGGTCTGATCTTAACCGCTCCTGGCGGGATAAGGTCCTTAACAGGATCTTGGAGAGGAAATGTTGCGGTCGTGGTGGTGGGTTTAGTGGTCGTGGTGCTAATGACGCCGACCATGATTACGATCGTTAATGCCATTGTCACGAGGATCTTCATGAATTGAACCATTTTTCTCTTGATCTATGAGTGTGTTTAGTGAGTTATTGAGCTTGAGAGATAGTTCTTCGTTCCTTCTTTGTCTCTTTCCTCTTCTTCTTCTTCTTCTTCTTTTATTGTTTATGTGAATGTGGAGAGAGAAGAGATTTGGAGGGAGAGAGCGAAATTGTGTTGTGAGAAATTGAGGAGAGGGTGGAGTTATAGGGTTTATAGTTGTCATCGAGACGAGTTGACGCGTGAAATGTGGTCAAAAAGGTAAAGAAAGGTTTCAAGCGATCGATCTTTTTTCTTTATCGGGGAGAGGGGCGTATCATTCTTTAATTCTCATTTCAGTTGAGTACTATTTTATGGGCATGTACATGCACATGCTTATTTGCTTACGTTGAAGTACATATACGCGTTCATAATATAAATTAAAATGCGGTTACTTAAGAGTAAAAAAATTCAAAACGTATTAGTTTTAGGCATACTCTTGTGCTAATGATAACTTAGTACTTCCAGCACTTGTACTAATATATTAAGAGCATCCCTTGTTTTTTTTTTTTTTTTTTTACTTTTTTTTTAAAGTGAACCAATCGTGAGCTGCCACGTGTCAGTGGGACCCGTGAACAGTGTAAGAAACCCATAAAAACCGGTTCTTAATCTATAGTTTTTGTAACCGATCCTTACACTGTTCTAGCGTTACATATTTACCTATAATACATTCTTGTGTTTTTTTTTATTAAAAAAATACATTGTTGTGTTGATACCATGATGATCAGTGTGTTTTTACATCTATCGAATTTAAATTTTATAGTAGCTACCTGATTTACAAATTATACATTTGTTCAAAGAAAAGTAAATATGAAATATTGAAATTTAAATTATTAATGTCAAGTTGATTAACAAAAAAGAAAACTATTAATATCAAGTTGTCAACATACAAAATAAGAGAATTAAATAGAAATTTTACGCTTATATGCGTGACGAACCATGAGTGAATCCATCGCATCGCCTCATCATGGGCCGGTCTGAGATGAATAAGCCGAGATGCAAGGACAAGCAAAGGTGTTTCGTTTTTGGTTATATTTGTTTATAATTTTAAAGTTACTTAATGATTTTATATTTGTTGCGAAAAAACTCGAACCATTGATTTATATTTCTAAATTAAGCAAATGGCAGCTATACATTCTCTAATAGACACTTGCTTTAACTTGAATTCTAAAATTCGACGCTTATACGCCCAATCAAACACGATTATATATTTTAATGTAAATGAATGGCAATTTCACATTGTAGTTTGTAGCATTAAAATATTTAGACAAAGGTTAAGTCAAAGACTTTAAAACATGACACATTTCTAAAAAAAGGTTTTTTATTTCGAGAAACATGAGAGATCTCTTTAAAAGTACATTTCTTCACCACAAACCATATGTTCATATCAGAAAACAGATTCGGTCTGTAAATAATCTTAAAAATAATTATTAAATAATATAAGAGTCAATATATGGAGCCATCTAATATGGTCATGTGAACCTCGTGAAATAGAAAAATACCGAACCGAATCAAATAATGTGAACCAAGAAGATTAATGGGTAACCGAACAACTGAGTTGTGAATATAGCCAAGGAAAACTTTGACTGAATTAACTGGTCAAAATACGTCCACAAATATCAGATCCCGTGTTTGTTTTTAGTTTAAGAAAGCCGTGGAGAAAGGTCAACGCTTTGCTCCAATTTGCTAAACTATGTACAAACTTTACGTCACAAAGGTCAACACCATTTCCTTGCTGTCTATTGGTTATTTCCTGACCAATACGATATTCTACTGTTTCCCTACGATATCTTTCTGTTGCATTAACTATCAAGCCACACGTAAACATCCTTCTACATTAATCTATTGATTTAGAGTTATTTTTTAACATATTATTGATTGAGAATTTAATGCACACTAATTTATCATGATTGTTAGTAATACTACTAGATGATAACCCATATCCTGCACGGGATGAATAGATCAAAATAGATTATAATTTAAATTTAAAGGTATTAGAAAGATAAAAGTCATAGTTACAAATATTACATGTTGTGAAAGATTGAACGAAATTGTGTATTTCTATATAAGGTAAGTTTCAAATTTTTAGACGTATGTTATTGATTTTGTGTAATTGAAGTATAGTTTGTGGAAATGAATCTATAAAACTAAGCAAAGACTTATATAAAAATAATTATGAATTAAAGATATAATGAAACATAGGCAATATATAAAATTAGTGCTTCCATAATATAAATTATGAATATAAGATAAAACAAAACATATGCAATAAACTAAAATTTATATAAAAGAAACAACTTATAAGGAAACAAATAAGAAACTGAAAACCCACATACAAAAACATACCATATACAATAGAATAAAGTCTATATAAAAAAATTGAAAAATGGTTTTGTAATGATGGTTTGAGAATAAGATTGTGAGAGGAGATGTATTTAAGGCTAACTATTTATATACAAAATGATGTGGGTGTAAGACTACACTGATGAGATCACATCAGATTAATTATAGAAGATCTTCACGAATTAATATCACATAACTTGCGCTCCAGTTTATATTAAAAATTTGTTTTAACACACAAATAACAAATCAACGTAGCTCAAATTAGGTAAAGACTATCATATACCAATTATATAATCAATGCATTTACCTTATATAAACTTGTAACAATTATGAAAAATATAATACTTGTGCTGTGATTTAAAAAATTGGATTCATAAACTTACTTTTTATACAGTCTTAATTGCCACAAAATAATTGATGGAAAAAAAACAGTCAATGTAAATTCTAAATTGATTTTGCAGTTTCTTGAAGATAAACATGTTTCATTATACACACACGATATTCACAAGTTTAATCATTACCTCATATAAGACAATATAATTAATTGAATCTAAATAAGAAGTAAGTTCTTTCAATATATATATATATATATATATATATAAACCCACTAAAGAATAAGTAAGTTCTTTCATATGAAAGAGCTGTAAGTCTTGCATAATTTTTATGCTTGAGATGAACTGATGAGACGATTACTAAAAGTAAAACATGTAATATATTTATTCCTAATCTGACTAAGAACTATCATTATAGAGAATCATCTTTTTAATCTAGCTATGTGCCAATTGTATTCATGATATTCATGATTCGACTACGTTAGAACCATGACTTCCTCTAACACGTTCTATATATTTGGAATCAACTATATGCAATGTTCTAAAACGCGCTAAGCGCTCATTACGCGATAGATGAACGTATAGCGCCTAGCCGTATACGCGGACGCCTAAACGGGGCATATACGGATATACAATTTTACATAAAATATAAATATAAGCTTAATATATGTGCATTAGTTTTAGAATGCATAAAATATATTTTTAATGAAATTTGTATGTATAAATATATAATTTTACATATATAAATAGTTTCAATTTTTTTTTAAAAATAAAACATTTTAAATATATAAATCTGATGCATGTTTTATTTTAAAACTAATGTAGATACCTGTTCACACAAGAGATTGCATGTTTTAATGTGTGATATAAGTAGCTGTTCACACAAGAGATTGCATGTTTTAATGTGTGATATAACTCTTGTATGTTTTAATGTGTGATATAGGTAGCTGTTCACACAAGAGATTGCATGTTTTAATGTGTGATATAGGTAGCTGTTCACACAAGAGATTGCATGTTTTAATGTGTGATATAGGTAACTGTTCACACAAGAGATTGCATATTCCTATTAGCCTCATTAATTTACACAAAGGGAGCTTCCATTATTTTACCATTCGAATATGTAGACAAACTTTATTGCAAGTATCCAAACGTCGGTGTCCACTGGTCAGGTTTCAACCGCATTTAGCCAGTCAGGTTCTATGGTTGGCTTCAGTTGTATATACCCTTAAAATAAAACTGACTCTGTCTTCTTCCTTCATAACTATGTACACCCAAAAAAAAACTATGTACACCACTACATAGTCTACACTAGTAATTGTTAAATCTTATAGACATTCTCCTACAAAAATATGCAAGTTAACAATTTCTTTCCCGAGTTTTGAGTATCACATCCGAAACAATTGATGGTCACTTTGGAACTCAAAATTGTAAGTAAGACAAGTCCAATGGGCCAACAGAAGACTGATCAAGCAAAAAGCCCATCTCCACATAAGCAGAACAAGTTGCAGAAGGTGACAAATGACGGTGTGTCAAAGCAGAGGAGCTTTGGTACGGAAAAAGAGATGCTCCTTTTGCATAACCGATTTGATACCCTGCATGACTCACCTCTGACAGCTGTAGTTAGTGGATAAGATCTTGTCTTACGTCTAGATGGTTCCAAGAGTATCTATATATGTAAAAAGATCTTATCTGTAATGGTTAAGGAAAATAGTGAAGATAATACAGTAAAATACTCTCTGTCAAAAACTTATTGGATTTATAAATGGTGCTGTCACGGCTCCAGAGCGCACTCGTCAAGAGGCCAATGAAGAAGGTGTAAATGAGGTTCCCAACCCACAGTTCGATGAGTGGTTTTGTACTGACCAACTAATCCGGTCATGGTTATTCGGTACCCTCTCAGAAGAAGTCCTCGGTCATGTCCACAGTTTTGAGACGTCTCGTGAGATCTGGCTATCGCTGCCTGAAAACTTCAACAAAAGTAGTGTATCTCGAGAGTTCACTCTGCGTCGCAACCTCCAACTTTTGTCAAAAAAAGGAGAAGTCTTTTTCAACTTATTGTAATGATTTTAAGTCCATCTGTGATTCCTTGAGTTCGATTAGCAAACCAGTGGATGAATCCATGAAGATTTTTGGATTCCTGAACGGTCTAGGCAGGGAATATGACCTTATCACCACGGTGATTCAAATCTCTCTTAGCAAGCTTCCCACCTCAACATTCAACAATGGCATCACTGATGTCCAAGAATTCGACATCAAGCTTCAATCCTATGAAGAAACCACATATGCAAATCCTCACTTGGCATTAAATACATAACGATCTGCGTCCACCCACCTCAATACAGTCCAAAATACAGAGGCCAGGGACGCTTAAATACTTACTGAGGAAGAGGTGGTTTCTCCAGCAGAGGAAGAGGTTTCAGTCAACACCAGACTCAAGGTCGTCACTCAGGCGAACGTGCAACCTGTCAGATATGCGGTCGTGTTGGTCACACTGCCGTGAAGTGCTACAACAAGTTTGACAACAACTACAACGCTGAATCCTTCTCCTCGTTGTTTGTTTCGGACAAAACCGGAAAATAATGGATTCCCAACTCTAGTGCTTCAAATCACGTTACTTCATCTGTCACTGGACTTCAACAAGTAACCTCCTACAAAGGTATTGATACTATCATACATGGTTGGTGATGGTGCATACTTGCCTATCACTCACATTGCCTCCACCTCTTTATCAACGAAGAAAGGTACTCCTCTTATAAATGAGATCCTTGTATGTCCCACTATAAAGAAATCTCTCTTATTTGTCTCAAAGCTATGTGACGATTATCCATGTGGAGTTTATTTTGATTCTAATAAGTTATGCGTGATTTATTTATGGACTCAGAAAGTGGTGTCAGCGGGTCCTCGAACTAATGGCTTATACATGTTGAAGAATCAAGAGTGTGAAGTGTTATACTCTAACCGTCAGATTGCTGCAAGAGTTCTGGCATCACCGTTTAGCTCACTCCAACATGAAGATTCTTCAGCAACTCCACCTCATTAAGTATATCTACTTCAATAAGATCAGGACACACCCCTTTTGTGAGCCTTGCCAGATGGGGAAAAACTCTAGAATTCCGTTTTTGGCTTCTACTTTCTGTGTTTTGAAACCCCTAAATCGAATTCACTGTGATCTATGGGGTCCCTCTCCAGTTGTATCAAACCAGGGTTTCAAATACTATGATGTGTTTATCGATGAGTTCACAAGTTACACTTGGTTTTATCCTCTTCACAACAAAGCTGAATTTTTCTCGGTCTTCAAGATATTTCAGATAATGATTGAAAATCAGCTTAACACAAGAATTAAGGAGTTTCAAAGTGACGGGTGGTAAATTTACCAGCAATGAGCTAAAGAAACATCTTGCCATGTAGGGTATTGTTCACCGTATGTCATGCCCATACACGCCTGAGCAGAATAGAAAGGCATAGCCAAAGCACATGCATATAGTGGAGCTTTGCTTATCGATGATCTTTCACAGCAACACGCCTCTGCAGTACTGGTTAGAAGCCTTTTTCACAGCCAACTACATTGTTAATCTCCTTCCATCTTAGACAAAACCAAGCCCTGACGAGCAGTTGTTTCACATTAAACATGACTACACCATGCTTCGTGTCTTTGGCTCAGCATGCTATCCATGTCTCAGGCCAGTGACACAACATAAATTTGATCCCTAGTCCTTGTAATGTGTGTTTCCTGGCTACAATAGTCAATACAAGGGTCACCAATGTCTATTTCCACCAACTGGGAAGGTTTATATATGAAGATACGTCCTCTTTGAAGAAACAAAGTTTCCGTTCAAGACAAGGTACATGATCTGTTACCAGACTATCAGACAATGCTACTTAAGTCCTGGCAATCCAAGAGCCCATCTCAGACTACTCTTGGTCCGACACCACCGCCAGTTCAGCTATTTCCAAAACCACCACACTGTGAACCTGTTCAACAAAACGACCATCAGGCTGTTGATCATGATGTAAACGTCAATAACGATGATCAAGATGACAACTTAGCAGAACCAAAAAAGCAGGCAGAAGGTGAAGTGGTCAATGCTCATCCCATGACCACACACTCTAAAGCGGGTATCATCAAACCAAACACTCGTTACGTCTTACTAGCTTCAAAGTTCACTGTTGCTGAACCAAGAAACATTGATGAAGCGATGAAACACCCATCATGGAATGAGGCTACTCTAGAGGTGATACGAAGAATTCATCTATTGCGTACCTAAACTCTGGTTCCTAGGACCCCAGATATGCATGTATTGAACTCACAATGGATATTTACAACAAAAATCAATCCTGACGGCATGCCAAACAAAAGGAAAGTTTGATTAGTGGCAAAAGTGATACGCCCTGAATCGGGAAGGATCACTTTGGCCGGTGTTGGATATGATCCGAGAAGCAAAGACACTTCTGGAACTGAAATGGATTGAAAGGATCGTCAAGAGATGCGGAATGGCTCTTGATATACCAACGATCTAAGGCTAACCACCTAAGAAAGAATGAATGTGTTGGCTAACCACCAAACAACACACAAGATGAATTGGCTGACCACCAAATCAACAAGCCGATTCACACCAATGAACTAGCTAAAGAACTCTCTCTCTCTCTCTCTCAGAGAAAAGAAGAAACCAAAATATAACTCAAACTTCGACTGATTTTATTCATAGTAGAGTTTACATATTTATAGTAGCAATGGTCAAAGAAAAACATAAAGAAATTATGGAAAACTAGAAACTTAAAAAACACAAACAAAGACTAAGACTTTTGACCAGAAATAAATGTGTTGTTAAATGCCTCTAGAATGATCACGACTTTTGATATTTCTTGATGGAAATGGGCAGGAGACCATCAGCAAAGGCCTGGTCGAATTTGGTGTAAAACCGATCCAAATTGAATTTGTTATGAATATTTCCTTGGGATGAAAAATGCTTATTTCGCCCAGCAACTAAACCAGATCCATATTCAGTGTCACTTAGCTTATTCAGCTCCAAGCTAGTGTCACTTAACTCACTCAGCTCATCTAGCTCATCTACTCTCACTTCAGCTGGTTTCAGCTCATGCACACTCTCTTCAGCTGGTTCCAGTTCGTGCACACTCTGTTTCAGCTTGTCCTTTGTCTCACCAGCTGGTTTTAGATCAGTATACTGGCTATTAAGCCCTCCTGGTTTGTCCTTTGTTGAAGTATCAGCTGTCTCAGCCATGGTCGCATCATCCTGGTCCGAGTCTACGATCTGAGGCGCATCAAAAAGGAAACAAACAAGAGGAAGGAGTAGACTACTTGGAAGCTTTCAGTCAAGTAGCAAGGACTGCCACGATCAGACTTGTTCTCAAAGTATCTACTGCCAGGAACTGGCTTGTGAAGCAACTCGAGGTATCAAACGTGTTCCTTCATGGTGATCTTCAAGAACCAGTCTACATGTTTCAACCATCTGGCTTTATAGATTAAACCAAATCTGATCATGTATGTGAT
>CAJHQP010006883.1:0-35579 GCA_905132765.1 Moricandia arvensis | reverse complement strand
GTGTCTATCAGTAAAATTGATTCAAAATATAAAGTCAACTACAAAAACTAACCTATGATTTTTTTGAATTTTTTTTTCTATTCACTCCACAAGTTCACATTATTTACGAAAATGTCATTAGCTCTTTTGTTTTCTCTGGAAATGTCTTTTTTACTCTCTCAACCTTAGAGCACCTCCATTGAAGGTTCAAATGGGAGGGTTCACACAGATTCCAAAAAAAAATTAATATAATAAAGCACTCTCAATAAACCTGTATCATGCAAGTTCACCTTGGTGAACTTGTATCGTCACTGTTCCGCAGGCCCCACGACACGTGGCGGCCCGCGATTGGTTCAGTTATTAATTTTTTTTAAATCAAACGAAAAAAATTAAATTAATCAAAAGTATACCTTGGGAATCGAGATTGGAGGGGTTTACCAATGGGAATGCTCTTATCTCTTCAAATATTTATAAGATTGTCATTGTCATCAATACACCAACCACCATGAACAACTAATTTGAAGCTCTTAATGCCCCTAAATCGTTATCTCACTCATTCTTTCTCCATTCTTATCAACTACAAACAACATCTATTTCACTTTCTCTCCATATTCCTTCAAAAAACTCAAGATTTTGATACCATTTTTTTTATGGTTAAATGAGGCGTTGAAGCTTACGCTTCTTTGGTGGGTCACTTTCATTTGAGCTTCTGTGTGCTTGGAGAGACTTCTGTGTGTTAAGGAAGTTATCTCACTAATTTAAGGTATAGAATCGAGATTTTTTTCCAGATGTGTTCGTCCAGACGACTTCCAGGTAATTCGTCTGACTGTAGACGACTTACATGGAAGTCGTCTGGCAATTGACTTTTAAATGTGTTTTCCCTAGACGACTTACATGTAAGTCGTCTAGAATTTTCTTCTGGACGACTTACATGTAAGTCATCCAAGAAAAGTCAAATTTCTGACACATTCTGGTCTAATGCAAAACTAACATGTTTCCCCTAGACGACTTACATGTAAGTCGTCTCGAGTTTTTTTTTATCAAACAAAGTCAGATGACTTACATGTAAGTCATCTAGGGAAAATATCAATTGCAAAACTAACCCAAATGGACGACTTACATGTAAGTCAAGTCGTCCAAACGACCTCCGTGTAAGTCGTCTGCATCAATGTTTAATAAACTTTCATTTGTTAATGTGTTTTTTGGACCTTTTGCAGATGATGCGTTTTACATGCACTGTATGGAGAATGGTTGTTGAAAGATGGATGTTGGAAATTTGTGGTTGATCAATTCAAAGGAGCGAGAATGTTTCTTTTGAAGGAAGGTTTGACACATGCTAAACTTGTTGAAATGGCTCAAGAAGATTATAACCTGGACATGAACACAGAGTCTGTGGAGTTAACCTACTCATTACCAGAAGAAATGATGCATTCCATGACTCCAGAAACCCCTCCTATTCATGTTACAAGTGATAGACAAGTTCGAAACTTGCTCGAGATAACTAAAACGCATGAAGTACGTCTTTGTGTATCAAGCAAGATGAGAACAGTTTCAGAGGAAGGGGATGAAGCTGATGAAGCTGATGAAGGGGATGAAGATTTCGCTGAAGATGAAAATCATGATGGGAAGGAGGATGCTGATATCCCTAATTTTGCTGAAGCGGTTGATGATTTTGTGGATTACAGTGAGTATGGAAAGATTAAAGATGAGGATGATGAAGAAGATGATAATATGTGTTTTGAAGATTTCAAAAGGACATATGGTAGTGAAGGAGGGAGATCGAATGCTAACAATATCTATGTCAACCAGAGTTTTGTTAGTAGGGATGCACTGGTTTCAAAGTTGCGGTTGACAGCGGTGAGGTTTAGGTTCTCCTTCAAAATATACAAGTCAACGAAAACTCTCCTTGTGGCAACATGTCGTGTTAATGGCTGTGGATGGAAGCTCAGAGCGAGTGTGAAACATGGGAGCAACACGTTTTGGGTTACCAAGTATGTGGAAACTCATACATGTTCTGTGACAGACAGAATCGCTCAGTGGAAACACTGTACTCCAAAGTATATTGGTAGGCTTTTCATATTGTGTTGGAATCATTGATGGGTTGAATCCGCAGCATATCAAAGATGCAATGAAGAACATGTTTGACATGACACTTGATTACACCACTTCGTACAGAGCATTGGTATATGCGCAAGAATTGGTGAGAGGAACAGCGGAATATGGGTATGAGCGACTGCCTTCATATTTTGAGCAAATTGCCAAATCAAATTCGGGTACTATCACTGGTATACAACTTGATTCTCTGAATAGATTTAAGTATATATTTCTCTCTTTTGGAGCTTCTATCAGAGGCTTTCAGTATCAGAGAAGGGTCATTGTGGTGGATGGGACTCACCTAAATGGGAAGTATGAATGTGTTATGTTAGTTGCAGCCGTACAAGATGGTACTTTTCAGATATTTCCATTGGCTTTTGGGATCGTAGATGTCGAAGATGAAGACTCTTGGGAACGGGTTTTCACAAAATTGACGAGTTGTGTATCTGATCAGTATCCTCTGGTGATAGTCTCCGACCAGTACACAACCATTAAAAGTGCCTGTGACAAGGTGTTTTCTTGGGCAATCCGAGGAATATGTTATTATCACCTTCAACAGAACATTGTCCAGAGGTATAAATGGAAGCATCTCTTGTACTTTGTGAAAGATGCTACTTATGCTCATATAATGTACGATTTTGACCGGTACATGAATGAGATACGGAGTGCAAACCCGGAACTTACAACGTATTTGGAAGATGCTGACGTGACCCTATGGTCAAGGGTTCATTGCCAGAAAAACATGTACAACATAAAAACAAGCAAGAATCTATAATTTCGTACTGAAGCGAACTAAAAAACAATCTTGTGCGTTACGTGTGAATAAGTTTTTTTAACTATTTTTGTTTAAATTTTCTTCATTTGCTAATTTAGAATGTGTTGCAATAACGACATAGAATCAATGTGAATATTTTGAACAATGATAATCTTCAAACATAATACCTTATTTTAAGAACTTGTGTGTGTCAAAATAGTAACAGTATTATATTATATAAAAGTAAAGAATGTTTGTGAAGTAATATTGCATTATTAATTATTGTAATCATTCTTAATTATTTTCTTCTTTTTACGTGTATCTATTATTTCTAGATTTGCTTTTTTATTGCATTAATGATATAAGCTTTCTTTAGTTTTAAATCTTTCTTCTTTATTACTCTTTTCTTTTTATTTGTTTTCTTAGAGATAGATTTATATTTGCACACCTACAATCTTATTTTCACATGTATCTCTCATGGGTTGTTGAAACTCAATATTACCTCTTTTTGTAACAATTTTTCATCATTTCTCTGTTTGTCTTCAAAATTAAATACCAAAAAATTAGATATAATAAATATTTTTTTAGGTTTGAAATTTTTTTAACTGTATTGTACCTCTTCACAAAAATTATATACGTCCACAATATATATAAAGATATACAAAAGAAGGGAAATTAATACAACTATCAATGGGTAGAAGTAGCTATCTTGTTTTAGCTTTTTTTTTCTTGTTTTTAAAACTTCACATCCTCCATAAATATTCAGTTATTAATCTGATTAAGGTTTTGTTTTGCTATTTAAAAAATATATGGTTGGCGCACCCAAGTTTTACATTATATGTTCATATCTTCAATTGTAAATGTATAGAATAATAATCTTTCTGACTCTCTTTCCATTTCGATGATTTCAGCTTCAATTTTGATCAAGCTTTCATTACTCTCAATTAAGTTGCTTTCAATTCGAACATTAAACGAAAATTTTTCAACATTATTAAGTGTAAACCAAAAATAACTACTCCTTTATATTTTGGTCTCTAACAAAACAAAATTACAATCTGAAATATCAAGTAAAAAAAAAGAAATTGTTTTACATAAACACCAATGTTTATAAAGAGTGTGAGTGTAGTTTTCTAAATGTTGCAACTGTTTGATCAAGACATATAATTGCAGATACTATGATCTTGGCTTCGTATCCATTTTTAGTTGTTTCTCTAATCTAAAATTGAATACTGGAAGCAGAAAATCCACTCGAACCTCTTGAAAATTATAAAACTTTATGAAAGATAAGACTTAATATAGTTATAGAAAGAAAACGTGTTCAATTCATAAAAACACTACAATAAATCACTTAGAATTATGATTAAAACTAAAATTTAGTTACCTGGATTGATATTTATTTAAAATTTTTATTTTCGTAATTTTATGTTGACGGCATTCAAAGATTCATAAAATCTAACAACAAACTATTTACTTTGAACTTTATGAAATGAAATGATTATAGGAATTATAAACATTTTTTCAATTAGCAACATAGTAAAAAATATACCTTTTAAATTATGTCAAAGGAGAGGAGCGGATGATTAGTTTTGAAATGGGGATCCAGAAGACAAAAAAAATCTGGATGGATAAAAAACGTATAAAATTAAAGAATTATTGAGAAACTAATATATTTCCGATTTAAAGAGATCTTTTATGTTATGTTGATCAAAAATGGTCACGCTCTTATATCACTAACACCATGGTCGATCTTTAGTACTCTCTCGGTGATGTCTAGGTCGCACCCTTTAGTAACGATCCATTCTTACCTCTTTGGTCATGATTCGTTTGCATCTCTTTGGTCAAGACTCTTTTGCACTCTTTCAGTCATGACCCATTCACACCCTTTCGTTTAGAACCCTTTTGGTCACGACCTGTTTGCACTTTTTCAGTTATGACTCGTTTGCACTTTTTGGTGATGACTCGTTTGTAACCTTTCATTCACGACCATTCACACACTTTTGGTCATGAACCATTCACACCCTTTCGGTCACAATACTTTCGCACTCTTTCGGTCACTATCCTTTTATTGAAACCCTTGTTGGTATCGATCCCTTTGATTGATCTTGAGGGTTGATTTGGGTCGATCTAACTGATGGCTTTAGCACAAATAGAATGACTTTGTTGATCGGATAGAACTGATAATAGATGATGATGGTTTTGTGGATAGAAATCGAGATGGAAATGGTTCTTCAGTGAAGGATCTATGGAATGAACAGTCACTTGTTTAGATGTGTCTATGATCGAGCAGGTCACCGCTTAGACGTGATCATTAGACGGTTTGCAGAGGATTCGACTCCTAAGCAATCGATGTTCAGAAACTGAACGAAGGATTCACAAGTTTGTAGAAGTTTTTAACAAAAAAGGTGAATGGTTTTATTCAGGTCGTGCATAGCCTATATATAGTCTTACAAGAATGTAGAAAGCCTAGAAATTATGTAGAAAACTAGGAACATAGAAAGCTGAAAAGAAAACAAATAAAAACTAGGCAAGACTTGACCAGAATTGAGTCTCTTTTGAATGACCATTGCTATGCCCACGACCTTGACTGATCCTTGGACTCCCTTTTGATATTTTCTTGGTGAAATGGATCAGAGACAATCTGATAAAGGCCCTGGTCTAAAATGGAATGAAACAAACCCATATTGACTTGTTATGAACTCTCCATGGGCTGCAACCTTCTTCTTGGGCCACTTGATCCAAAACAGATTTAAATGGGTTATTGGACTTGAATGTCGTGGCTGGACCATCAATAAGTTATATTGGATCCTTAACTTTGGTTTTGAACTTCTTTTGGGCTGAGAGAAACAAGTTTGAACCATCTTCTTCTTTAGGTCAAAAATCACTTGTCCAGCTAGGTCCATGTCAGCTCCAGTGTCACTCCCATTCAGCTCAGCTCGTCCTAGTGTTGTTTCACTCAGCTGGTTCAGCTCGCCCTGCTCCAAGTTCATCTCACTCAGCTCATCCAACTCCAAGGTAGTGTCACTTAGCCCATTCAACTCAAACACACTTACATCAGCTGGTTTCAGCTCTTCCTCAATTACATCAGCTGGTTTAAGCTTATCCACACTCTGTATCAGCTCTTCCTCAGTTACATCAGCTGGTTTTAGCTCAGTCACACTCTGTTTCAGCTCTTCCTCAGTATCACCAGCTTGGTTTAGCTCAGTATGCTCGCCTTTCATCCATCATGGCTTGTCTTTTATTGGATATTCAGCTGGCTCAGCCATGGTTACATCATCCCCTCCTCCTTTGAAAAGATTTGTCTTCAAATCTGTATTTCCTTCATCAAAAGGAAAGAGTTTAGACAGGAGACCAAGGTTCAAGCAAAGAAACATCTAAGCATCAACAAAGAAAAGTTTTAGAATGAATCTTCCTTGGTGTGTGGTAGTTGTTTTCCTCAAGTACTTCCATCTCCAAAACTGTGGCTGATAAGCATGGTATCTGCTTTCGTACCTTACACTCCTTTGGGACTGAACCTGCTGATCCTAGACACTCAAAACAGAGACTAGATATCCATAATTATATGTGCAAGACATGTTCTTGTTTAGATCAAAAATCAAGCATTTCTTCCTTAGAACATGTAGCACACGCCTCTAATATTCAATGTGCATATCAAAGAAGGTATTGTAAACCAGAATAGCATCAAGGCACGAAATAGCATAGTTCCTAAAGAACAACTTCAAAACATGTATAAGTTTCTTAGATTCAGAACACAAAAGATCAAACTCAAACTGAGAATCACTTATCACATGTTTCAAAGGTTCAGCAAATTTATCAAAGAATGTGTTGTACACTAGTATATTATCAAAGCTCAAAACAACACCATTCTCAAAGAGTGATCTCAAAACATGCCAAGGTTTATCAGTTTCAGGACATACACGAGTAAGTTTCAAAACAAAATCAAACACAAACTTGTTTTCAGCCCTAAATGGTTTTAGTTCCAGCAAATTCCTAACCATATATTCTTTCCAGGCACGTATGGATGCCAACAAGTCGCCAGTGATCAGTTCATGCTTAGCAAAACTCGTAACAAAATGATTATCTCCAAAACTAGCATATGATTCACAAGGTTTGCTGAAACAGAAATCATGTTTTTGCAGAACAAGCTCTAGTGTCTTTTCAGTGTGATCAAGGCCTTTGTTGTGTTCCATAAACTGATCAAAACTCAAAACAAGACCAGGATTGATGTTAATACCCCAAGAAAAATGTTTTTGTTTAGAAAATTTATCTTGTTCAAGTTTCTTAAAAGAATGAATCATGTTATCAAAAACAGAGTTTGAAACACAAAATTCTTTCACTTTGTCAAGCCCAAAACGTTTTATATCACTGGAACTAACCATAACAAACAAATCATGCACAGAACTGATGATATTAAGTTCCTTACATTGCTCTTGTGAATCAGGGAACAAAGGTGTAGGAGTTGCTTCTGGTTCCAAGCTGATCAGCTGCTCCTACACTTCACTTTGCACCAAAGTTGATTGTTCTGTTTCTGGTGAGTGTTCTTCTGAGACCAGAGACACTGAAACAAGATTACTCGGATGCACCGGTTCAAAGAAAGTTAGTTCTTCACACATAGGTAGACTTTCAGGTAAAAAATCAAAGCAGAGAAAAGAACTCTCATATTTTCAGCAGCTTTGTTTCTCCTTGGTCTTTCAACCATGGTAAGCAATCTGAGACTTGTTTTTTTCTTCAGTGTGGTTTCCATGTTCTTCCTCAAGCTCTATAGGTTTTTAATCTGCCATATGTTCCCTGTCATGACAAGAATAAGAATCATTAGCACAATACTCTGAAGTTGCAGTTTCAATTTTATCTCTAGTTTCTTGGCTTCAAAAAAATGGATTCGTTTCTTTGCTCTTGAATAGCTAATTTCCTTTAGAACAAAATGGCTCATTGACTCTTGATAGAGGACGTGGGTTTGGCCTTCTTTCTTATGTGATTGAGACTTTCTTGGGTGATCACAATCAAGGCAAGGTCTTGTCTCTTCTTGGCCATGTCTCGAATGTTTTCTGATGTAGTGACCAGAAACAAAGCGTTTCTTCATGATGAATTTGAGCTCAAACCAGGATGAAACTTGTGGTTCTGCTGTTCTTCTTCTGGTAGTAACAATCTGATCCCACCATTGAATGGCATCACCACAAAACTCTAATGTAGCCAATCTAACCTTCTTTCTTTCTGAGTAATTTTGGCCATCAAAGACAACCTCCATTTTCTGTTCCCATTCCAGGTAGGCATCATGGACGTTTCTGCCCTCGAAATATGGTATCATGCTCCTCCTTTTGATCTTAGCATTCTTCTGCACCTGAGAAACATTACAAAACAAAGCATCAGTTTCATACTATAAATTTTCTTTTATTTGTTTCATCATCTGAGACATCAATGCTTCCATCTGAGATTTATTGAATGTCACAGAGGGTGCTTCATTTCGCTTGCTGACATCTCCAGCCATGGTTTCCTGTTAAAGCTCAACAAGTAGAGTTAGTACACAAATGGATAGCTGAAGCCTCACTTCTCTCTTGTATTTTTCTCTAGTGTTTTTCTAGTGAATATTTTCTGTGAATCCAGTAGTTCAGCAACAAACAAAGATCAAGCCTTAACAGAGAGTAATCCCCAACCCCAAAACAAAATAAGATAGATAGATTGCAAGATTTTTGGCTGCAAGAGGCTTCACCACCAGTTGCTGGATTTCTCTTCAGCCAAGTCGGATTACTCTTTGACCTTTCTTTTCTTATTTTGATCTTCCTTTTTAGTACAGGTTGGCCCTCTTGCAATTAAAATAGATAGACAGAGAAGATGAACAGATATTGCAGAGAAAACAGATTTAAAATAAGGTTCCCAAAGAGAGAAGCGATTTCGAAATCAAACCCAAAATCAGAAGCCTCCAAGCTGCTCTGATACAACGTAATGAAACCCTTGTTGGTCTCGATACCTTTGATTGATCTTGAGGGTGATTTGGGTCAATCTAACTGATGGCTTTAGGACAAATAGAATGACTTTGCTGATCGGATAGAACTGATAACAGATGATGATGGTTTTGTGGGTAGAAGTCGAGATGGAAATGTTTCTTCAGTGAAGGATCTATGGAATGATCAGTCACTTGTTTAGATGTGTCTATGATAGAGCATGTCACAACTCAGACATGATCTCTAGACGGTTTGCAGAGGATTTGACACCTAAGCAATTGATGTTCAGAAACTGAACAAAGGATTCACAAGTTTGTAGAACTTTTTAACAAAAAAGGTGAATGATTTTATTTAGGTCTTGCATAGCCTATATATAGTCTTACAAGAATGTAGAAAGCCTAGAAATTATGTAGAAAACTAGGAACATAGAAAGCAGAAAAGAAAATAACTAAAAACTAGGCAAGACTTGACTAGAATTGAGTCTCTTTTGAATGACCATTGCTATGCCCACGACCTTGACTGATCCTTGGAGTCCCTTTTGATATTTTCTTGGTGAAATGGATCAGAGACAATCTGATAAACGCCCTGGTCGAAAATGGAATGAAACAAACCCATATTGACTTATTATGAACTCTCCATGGGCTGCAACCTTCTTCTTGGGCCACTTGATCCAAAACAAATTTAAATGGGTTCTTGGACTTGAATGTCGTGGCTGGACCATCAATAAGTTATATTGGACCCTTAACTTGGGTTTTGAACTTCTTTTGGGCCGAGAGAAACAAGTCTGAACCATCTTCTTCTTTGGGTCGAAAATCACTTGTCCAGCTAGGTCCATGTCAGCTCCAGTGTCACTCCCATTCAGCTCAGCTCGTCCTATTGTTGTGTCACTTAGCTGGTTTAGCTCGCCCTGCTCCAAGTTCAGCTCACTCAGCTCATCCAACTCCAAGGTAGTGTCACTTAGCTCATTCAGCTCAAACACACTTACATCAGTTGGTTTCAGCTCTTCCTCAGTTACATCAACTGGTTTAAGCTTATCCACACTCTGTATCAGCTCTTTCTCAGTTACATCAGCTGGCTTTAGTTCAATCACACTCTGTTTCAGCTCTTCCTCAGTCTCACCAGCTTGGTTTAGCTCAGTATGCTCGCCTTTCATCCATCCTGGCTTGTCCTTTATTGGATATCCAGCTGGCTCAGCCATGGTTATATCACCTTTCGTACCTTTTCGGTCGCTACCCGTTCATACCCTTTCGATCAACGACACATACACACCCTTCCATTCACGACATGTTCGCACCTTTTGGATCATGACATGCTCTTACCTCTTGGATGACAACATGTTTGTACCTCTTAGGTTATGACACGTTTGTACCTCTTAGATCATAACTCGTTCATACTTCTTCATTGACGATACGTTGGCCTAACGCAAATGATTTATTTCTGATTTGAAGAGACCTTTTATGTTGACCAAAAAATATATTTTACATATTTGTTAATCTATACAATTTTTATAGCATGAAATAGTTCAATGAAAGAATACAACGGTTAATTTTGTTAAAAGACACAACTCTTTAATGAATGAACATGTATTCTTCTAGGTGATCGAATATTTAAAATGTTTTTATCATGAAAAGGTTCAATTATTAAGCTTCTGGAAATATATAACTTTCGGTTATAAAAAGTATTTGATGAAAAGATTCAATGGTTAAGTTTTAGAAAATATGCAATTCTTTAAAGAATGAACTCGTCTCTTGTTTAAGTGAAATTATGATGTCATAATCGGGTTTCTAAATGAAACTGTTACCACTAAATTAAAAATTAGGAACAAATTCAACTGTTAATTTGTTTTTTTAAAAGATGATGAAGTCATCTGTTAAAGAAAAAAAATTGATTTTTTCTTATAAAAGATGATGAAGTCATCAGTTAAAGAAAAAATGTTGTTTTTTTTTCATCGAAAGATCATTCTATTACTCAATCTTGAGGTGGTCTGGGGAGCCAGACCGTAATAGAACAACCAATAAAACAGATATTTCTATGAAAAGAACGAGCATTCTTAGCTAATGCGTCCGCAGTTCCGTTTAAATTTCTTGGGATGTGGCAAATCTCAAACCCTGGGAAGCAGATCAGTAGCGTCCGTATAACCTCCAGTTCTGTTGCAAAACTCAGCCATTCAAGTGGTGCCGAAACCATCGCGATAACGTCCTTACAGTCAGTGCCAAAACGTTGGCAAGACGAGTGCTGCAGCATGCACTCCATAGCCCATCGAAGAGCCTCTAACTCCGAATGAAGTGCCGTTTCTCGCTTCTTTATATTACGCATCCCCATGAGCTCATTATTCCCAGTGCAGCCCTTCCACACCCAGCCGCATCCGCTAAACTGATCTGTTGCAGTCCAAGAACCATCCACCATGCAAATATTCTCCAGACATAAGGTCTGTGGTATCTCAGCCACATTCTCATGTGGATTCTGTATAATCGTCTCCTTGGCAGAAAACCATGCAAGGCATTCGCTTTCTGCATAGCGTACAAGCTCCAACGGGTCTCGGTCAATTCCTCTGAAGAGTTTATCATTCATGGCCTTCCAGATATACCAAATCAACCAAGGAAAAGGATCTCTGTGATTGTCCTGTGCATCATTCTCATTCTTTCTCCTGAAGAGGTAGTCCATACTAGCAAAGATGCTAGATAGTGGAAACATATCTCGACGTGACGGTATCGAAGACAAGGCCCAAACTTGTATATCAGGGGGACATTCAAATATAGCATGAGTTACAAATTCCTCTGGCTCGCCGCATCGCGGACAATAATCATCACATCTCAACTTCCTGTAGTTTAAGTTCTTGGTGACCGCCACATGACCTGTTATCAATTGCCAAATAAGATGGCATATCTTTGGGGGCGCATCGATCTTCCAAGCAAAGGCCTGAAGATCTGTAATACTAGGACCATACATGTCAGTCACCTCTGTTGTCCGCAGAAATTTCCTAGCCACCCAGTAACCTGACTTGACCGTATATTGCCCAGTCTTGGTATAGCTCCAGCAGAAGGAATCTCTGTGATTTGTCATACTTAATGTCATACTTAAGGGAATGTCTTCCGAATCAACATAATTTTTCAGCAACTCCGTTTCCCATTCCTTTGTTTCATGATTAATCAGATCACTGACTCTCATGTTCGGGTGCAGCACATGAGCACACGGTAGGGCCGGCCTAGCTGGTACCGTCTGGATCCAAGGATCCTCCCACACCTTGGTCTCATGTCCAGAGTGAATCTTCTGTCTAATGCCCAAAAGAAGTAAGCTTCGCGCTGCCGAGATACTATTCCAAACATAAGATGGCCTGGTAATCGAAGTGAGTCGTAAAGGCGAACTCATCTGATAGTATCTCCCTCTCATTACCCTTGCCACCAAAGAATCCGGAAATTGGACCAACCTCCACAGTTGTAGTAAGGCCAAATTGAACTCGTGAATCAAACGAAATCCTAATCCTCCTTACTTCGTGGTTTGCAGAGTTTCTCCCATTTCGTCCAATGGATTCCTCGTTTGGGTGGGTTTGAGCTCCACCAGAATTGTGCAATGGCACTAGCTAGCCTTTCGCATATCTCTAGCGGTAGCAGGAATGTAGACATCACATAAGTCGGAAGCGCCAACAAAATAGATTTTATCAAGACCTCTTTTCCTCCTTTCGATAACCATCTTCCTGTCCAGCCATTTACTCTGTGCATCAGCTTATCTCTAAGATACGCAAAGAGTTTACATTTAGAACCACTAATATCTTCTGGAATTCCCAAGTAGGATCCCATCCCCCCATCATTTTGAATGCCCAACGTATCCTTAATTTGCTGTTTAGTATGAGCATTTATCTTCTTGCCAAAGAGCACCGAAGATTTCTCAAAGTTGATACACTGACCAGATGCTTTCCCAAATTTCCTTATCTCAGTCATTACTTCCTGACATTCACGGGGCTCCGCCTTACAAAACAAAAGGCTATCATCAGCAAAGAGGAGGTGGGATATCGAAGGACATGCACGTGTTACGCGCATCCCCGTTATCTTCCCTTGATTCTCTGCATGATTAAGAAGGCTAACGAGCGCTTCCGTGCAAAGGATAAAAATAAAAGGAGACAGAGGATCTCCTTGACGTAAACCTCTTCCTGGTACAATGTTTCCTCTTGGGTGTCCATTTAACAGAACTCTATACCGGACCGAACTTATACAACGCATAATCCACCCAGTCCAGACATCTGAGAATCTCATCTTTTGCATTACTGCCTGGATGAAGGGCCATTCCATACGATCATACGCCTTACTCATGTCTGTCTTGATGGCCATTCTCTTATTACGTCCATTTTGTCCGGTTCGTAGCGCATGAAACATTTCTTGTGCAATCATGATATTATCAGAGATCTGCCGTCCCACAACAAAAGCCGATTGGGTTTCAGAGATTAAGCCTGGCAACACCTTTTTTAATCTCTGGCATAAGACCTTAGAGATTATCTTGTAACTGACGTTGCAAAGGCTTATAGGCCGAAATTTAGCCATTTCATTTGGTTTGTCAACCTTGGGAATAAGATAAATATTTGTATCATTTAGCCCATTTGCCATTGTTCCGTGAAAAAGAAATTGGTTAACCATAAGGGTTAAATCCTCCTTAACGATATCCCAAAATTTCTGGTAGAATAGTGTTGTCATTCCGTCTGGTCCAGGTGCTTTCTCGGGATGCATCGCAAACAAAACCAATTTTACCTCCCATTCTGAAACCGGAGAAGTAAGCTCCTCATTTTCTGCTCCATTAATCTTTGTGGAGATCTCTGATAGTGCCTCATCTATATTATCTGGAGTGGACGTCTCAAACAAGTCCCTAAAATAGTTAGTAGCAATAGCTACTATCCCATCATCATCTTCCACCGCCACCCCATTGGAGTCAATTAATTAGGTAATTTTATTCTTTGCCCTCCGCTGCTTTGTTACAGAATGAAAGAATTTTGTGTTTCGATCGTCTTCCTTGAGCCAAAACGTTCTGCTCTTTTGTTTCCAAAACAATTCCTCCGCCTTAAGAGCATCAGATAATTCTGTCAGCGCCTTCGCGATGTCCTCCGTTGAAGCATTATCGTCCAAATACAACCCTTCCACTTTTTCCTTTAGGTCTTCCACTTGCTTCCCAGAATTTAAATCATTCGATCTCCTCCAAGAGCCTAATGCCTTGCGACAGCTTGAGATATGTTCCATGATATTCGCATTAGGGGGAGATCTGGTGATTTCCACCCATCTAATACAACTTGTCTTACATCCTCTCTATCAATCCATCTCTTATCGAACTTGAAGGATTTTGATTTCCTTACTGGCTTAGAGAGTATATTTGCAAGAACCGGACGATGGTCTGATCCCCACAGCCGCATATAATTTACCACTGAGTGTGGAAATTTCTCATGCCAATCTTCATTACCTACAGCCATGTCCAAACGGCAACGGACTATGGTTCCTCCGGCTCTTTTACCGACCCATGAAAGTTTATTCCCTGAACATGGGAATTCTAACATTCCACAGTCATTAAGAAAAAAGGTTGTTATTATATATAGATTAACTGGAAATAATACAGACCATGTTCTAATCTTATTATAGATCTAGTATCAGCAGTTGTTAATACCATATCTTCTAACGGAAAACAAATTATAAACACAATAGATCCAACGCACGGATAAAACGAAAAATGTCACTAAGAACATCACTTTTAATTTTTTACATATTTTTTTGAGTGATAACTTTTGGATATTTTAAAATATAATTTTGAATATTATACCGTATTCTTTTTTTTTGTCAATATTATACCGTATTTTATTTTGAGTTTATGCATGCGGTTCATCGCACTATTAGAACTAAATCATGGTAATATTGTCGTTAAAATGATGTTGTTGAACACTTATTGAACTCTCAAATAATCAGCAGACGTCGAACCCTAGGCTTTGTTGCCAGTAAGTGACATTTTTATCTGACTCAGATTAGTAGAATGAGTTAGGACACTTTCTCTTATAACTTCTGGATACTATTTCATTTTTTTTTTCAAATATGGTACTACTTTTGATATTAGATCAGATTTTGTTTAGATATTACAGAAATTAATTGAAATACCATACATTTTATATTAATTTTAAAAATAATTTTAATCAAAATATCATAACATTTGGATTTAGAATTTAAGGGGAATTGCCAAAAATACCACTTTCCTTGTACCACTTTTCAAAAATACCTTAATCACTTTTACCTTTGTTTTTAAGAGGAAAAAACACACTTATAACCTTTGGGTTAATTAATCTAAGACTTAGGTTTAGAGTTAATGGGTGGTGTAGGGTGAGGGTAGAGTTTAGGAATTTAAAATTTAGGATTCTAATTAATTTTAAAAAAATTTGCCCCTTAAAAAATGGTATTTTTGAAAATGTCTCTTAATGAAGGTAAAAATAAAAAGTGGAACAAGTAAAGTGGTATTTTTGAAAATTCTCCAGAATTTAGTGACTATTGTTTAAAGTTTAACTAGATCTTGATCTACGCTTTGCAAGCGCTGGGATATTTATGATGAAAAATCCACTAACAATTAACAAATTTTGTTAATTTGTAAGAATTTTATATGTTTAAAATAATTATGCACTTAAAGGAGTGTGTTAAACTAGACCCGGACCTGCGGTGAAACCGGTTAATCCGGTGATCCGATCATTCGGTTTAAGTTTTTTTTTTTAAATCACTAAAACCTGAGACTAGCTGATTGATGAACAATATTTTATCCAATTTGATTTAAATTGTTATAGTTTCATAATTTGTCATCTTTTAATTCAAATTTTAAAGTTCATTGTTTTGCAATTTTATGGAATCATGACGTTTCTACAAAATTTTAATAGAAAAAATGATAAATATAAAACAATTAAAAACTATAAATATTTCTTGATCATATTAATTTTCTTATATAGCTTAATTAACTTTATTGTATTTATTTTTTGTAATTTATCTTGCAAATAATTTGGTTCATATTATAATCAGTTTAATTTTTTTGTTTAAAATAAATGTTAAGTATTTTCTTCAAAAATTTTATATTTTGAACATCTTTCATAATTATATTTGTTACTATATTTATTGTGCAATGTAGTTATTTTCAAAGTGTAATGTTTATATATATATATATATATAGTTTATGTAATGGTTATTATTGAATTATTATGTTACTTAAATAAATGATGTACCACTATATATGAAATATAATTAAAATAATCGGTTAATTTAATTGATTTGTCATTGATTGAAATGTCTTTGTAGTATCTACTTTCGTTGTTTTTATTAATTATTTGAATTTTTTTAATTATTTAATTTATCAAAATAATTTGAAAAAAATGTTAAAGAATTGTTAAAAATATGAGATTTAATTTTTTATATAGTTTGGACACAAGATTAATTATAGTGTTGTTTGGAAATATATATATATATATATATATATATATATAGTTTGTGTAATGGTTATTACTGAATTATTATGTTACTTAGATAAATGATGTACCACTACTTATGAAATATAAATAAAATAATTGGTTAATTTAATTGATTTGTCATTGATTGAAATGTTTTTGTAGTATATAAACCTGAAAAAATAAGTTCTATTTATTTTCGTTGTTTTTATTAATTATTTGAATTTTTTTAATTATTTAATTTATCAAAATAATTTAAAAAATGTTAAAAATTTTATTAAAAATATGAGATTTAATTTTTTTATATTGTTTGGACACAAGATTAATTATAGTGTTGTTTGGAAACACGGATAATAATATAAAGAAATGAGTATTAATGATTTAATGTAAGATTAACAATAAAATAGAAAAATGTATTTAATTTAAAAAATTACAAAAAAAGTTAGATACAAAAGTAAAATTCTATTTTAATAAAATAAATATTTATGGGTAGAATAGGATTAATAAACTTTTATATATAATTCTTAAGCATGATTTATGAAAAATAGTTTAGCTTTTTCGTCATAAATTAAACTATTTATAAAAATGATTATAATTTAAAAGTAAATTAAATGGACGACAATAAATTTATTCATGCGGTTAATCGCACTTTTAGAATTGTCATCGTAATCATTTTGTTGCAGAAATGATGTTGTTTTTTCTACAAAAATGAAATAATGTTGTTGAACACTTGAACTGCGAGTGAAGTATAAAATTGAACTACGTTAAACAAATGATTATTACCAACAAAGGGTAGTATAATACAAAAATGTATTCTCATGTTAATGTATTTAATAAAAACTGACATAGTATAAATGATTCTTTTAAAAGGAACAATAAATCATTTCATATACAAAATTATCATTAAAAATTAGTATACAATACTGATATATATATATATATATATATATATATATTAATTTTATATTTTTATTGAAAATTATATATCATATTCAATTATATAAATTGATTTCTATTTTAAATGTGAAGTAGCATTTCTAATTTTTTTTTAAACTGTAATTTAAAAAAAATTATAAGTCTTATCCTATATATAAACATAATTGTTGATATTATTATATAAATAAATTATTTATATATAATTGTTTTTAATTTTTACATATTCTAACTTTATCAAATGTTTCATACAAGAGCATTGAAAAAAAAAACAACTGGAGAACATTAATATTTTATAAAAAAAATTCGAAATATTTATATAAATAACTATTGATTGGATAATAAATAATTAAGATTTTGGTAAACGTTTTACCAATCAAACCCTTAGATTAGTAGAATTAGTTATCGGATTTGAAGTCAAACTAAACCGCTCAACTAGTCGGGTTATCGGTGTGATCAATGAGAAAAGCCGTATAATATGTGAAGAGTACATTTGCACCCAAAAACTCTGAAAATAACAAAAATTTGTGTCCTTTAATGTCTAGAATAATTAAAAAAAATTTACATGATCCAAATTTCAAATATTGCCTAGGGACCATAGATTTTGTGCTCTTTTGAGCCGGCAAATGAGATATTCATAATATATTCTTTAGAAAAAAAGTAAAAGATATTTATAATATATATGGTCATATGTTAAGAATGGACCTATAAGATAAATATATAAGACAAAACGATAAATATATTTGGAAAATTATATTTAAATATTAAATTTAATATATTTAGTTGATATATACTATGAAAGATTGTCCATATAAGGTATATATTTTATTTAACTGTATAATTATTTTTGAACATAAAAATTCACCTTTATATAAAACATACAAAACTTAAGTAAAATAAATTATACAATGAAATGTGAGTAAAAAATATTTTAAAAATAATTAAAAAACTATTTATGAATAATGGAAGAAGTTCTTTATGAAAGCTAAACGCATCACCAACAAATAATCTCATTTTAAAAGTGGGTTATCCTCAAAATAAGGATTTGAATGCAGGTTACTCTAACAAACAACCTCAAATATATTTTTAAGTTTTTTTACATATTACATTTAATCCCCAGTCTTCATATTAATTAATTATAAGCACTAAACTTTTATAAATAATAATAAATACACAGTAAAAATGCAAAACATAATATTTATAACTCAGATATAGATATATTGATTTCACTAATTTTCTTTTTTATATTGTTAACCTTTTTGTGGAAGCCTCCTTGGTATAATTGTTTAACAAAAAGTTTATTAATGTTTTTACATTAGGAGGTTCGGGGTCAGGTGTGGATTTCATATGACGGCTCAGGATGGTGCAGTCAGACGTAAATTCTCATATGATAGATAGAATTGTCGGTTATAAATTCGTGTATGTAATATTTTTCATAAATTGTAATAACATAATTATCCATAATGTTAAAAAAATCGTTTAAAATTATATCAATCAGAGAAAAGAGTTAAAATATTTCTTAAAGAAAAGAAATATGGAAGCCAGGAAATAAAATTTGTTGAAGGAAATTGTGAGGCTTGTCTCAAATTAATAAAGACAAAACTATATTTTCAAAGAGTTCAAAGTTAAACTATAGCTCATATATAGTTTATGGTGGTTTAGTATGGTCCATATGGAAAACGTGACTTTAACATGGGTCCACTCCACCCATATTGGCCGGTGAACATTAACGTGGGTCTACTCACACCTCACACCACTGCTCAAGATATTTCATTTATATTATACTATTTTGTAAATAATATTGTATCTGAGGTTGTTTCAATTTCTTAACGTATTTTTGCACGCCAAAATAAATTTTCATATTAGGCTAGCTCTGCATCACCGGCAGCGTAAATCATGGAGGCAAACTCTAATCAATTTGGTTGAAGATGCGGCAAGGCAAACTATGAAGCTTCGAATTGACTTAATCAATCGTGCAATAATCAAATAAAAATATAAATGATCAACCACTAAAACTGAAACTAAATAGAAGATGCCACACATATACCAAAGCATCTAAATGAGGTTTTCGAAACTAAGAAAACCGCACATCAATTCAACATCTAAGCATACATCTCATAGTAAACATATATTGAAGTTTTTTTGACTTGAGATACTTCAATAGTTATTTTATTTCGTACTAAAACCAATTATCATACGAAAATCAAGAATTTCATACTCGATTATTCATATAATATTAGACTTCACGGTAACCGAAAAATATATATATGTCCAGTTGGGAGCTCAACGTTTATATTACCATACATGTGAAACATATACTTGCATTTGTAAAAAAGACACAACTCTAAATCAACTTAGCCTAACTCTACCTTAAGTGGACATTTAATGGTTACCTGCAACAAGCATAATTGTAAACAACTGGTTTACTCAATTAGGTTCCCAATACCTTTAAACAATTCCTTGCAAACCTAAATTAACATTCATCACACAAGACATCAATAATATATGAAACGATCATGACTAATGCATACTCATGTATACTATATGCATATAGTTTACTTCCATCAGTTCCACCATAAGGCCTTTTTCTTCTTTGACATTGTCCATCCAACTTAATCCAACACAGCCAAACAAATCAAAACCAAGAAAGATAAATAAGTAATGGTCCACACATATAAGGTTGCCTGCAAAAAACTAGTGTACCTTCAAGCGCTAGCCTAAGCTGCAATCTCGTCCCTCCGTGCTTCCATACTAATTGGATTGTCAAATGACCATAATAACACTTTCCACAAACCACCTCATAATGCATATTAATAGTATTATCTAGTATCAAATGCTAATACTTATGTTTATCAAAATCGTTCCAGGTATTAATCATCTAAGACCAAATGGCTAATAAGCAATCATGCATATCCACCACACCAATCAATATCATTCCCGATCATAAATATAAATTAAGACCATCACTATCACTTATAATCATCACCACAACATCTCATTATGGTAGTATTATCTAGTTTTAGTTAACATTCATGTTCATTCATTTAACCACCTAGTCATGTTATCAACAATATTTCAACCAAGCATGACCAATCAATAAACCACAATCACGACCACCAATTAACATGACAATATCTCATACTTGATTTGCGGTAAGAAAAAAGCATAACCACAACTCATCTGCTTTTCTGATCGAAATAAAGACAATTTACCGATCACATTGGAATTTTTGGTCTCCTAGACAAAATATGGGTCTAGGATGATCCGACCATAATTAAAGAAAAGTAACATCAGATTTGGATTTATGACCGAAACTAAGTTGGAAAGGAAAGTTAAACTTAAGCAAATTGGACGTCTAACCATTATTTCTCTTTGTTTTGTGTTTTAGCTTTGGTTTCATAATGAAATAGAGATCCCATATTTATACTAAAGGACATGGTCGGCCTAACTCACCTCCTCATACACCAACCAACCTTAGGAAGTGATATATGTCAGCATTCGGTTTTGTGTCATCAAAAGCAGATGAAGCAAACAACTTACAAGGCTAGTGAAAGAAGACACGAGTTGGCATGGCATGCAAGCAGGCTAAGCAAGCATGCAATTGAAGCGGATGGGCAAGTAGACGTCCAACTAAAAATTCCACATCCAATGCTTAGCTTCTTCATCTCACATTACAAGAAAATAAGATATTTTCGACGGTCATATCCGTCAAAATTCGTTGGAAAATACCGATTCCAACCGATTTCTAACGGATATGAGGGAAAACGACAGATTAGTACCTCAACTAGGGTCATTGTGCTTATCAGTACCCAAACTATTTCACTGTGCATATTTGTACCTCAACTTATTGAAATCGATACCTAAACTTATAAAAAACGGCTTCTACGTACCTGCGACCGACAGTGTGTCAGTAACATGCTGAGATGGACCAGTTCATGGATGAATTATCTTATGCTAACCTAAACGACATCGTTTTGAGTCAGGAAAAAAGAAACACTTACCCCGAATGGAACCAAGGTTCAAAACACATAGAATGCAAGCATTAACCGCTTATGCTAGTGGAAAACTATTGTTCCCTTACAAAAACAAAATAATATAAGTAGATTTCTAATACTACTTTCTAATAAATAGATTTCTAATTCTAATTTCTAATAAGTAGATTTCTAATATTAATTTCAACAAGTTATAATTATATTAAAAAGCTTATTTGATATAATATTTATCAAACATCTGATATAAATTTAATTTATTACTATAGTTTAAAAATGATGAAACAATTACATAAACATATATTATTAGAAAAATAGAAAATGATCAGATTATTAAGGACATGAAATAAAAAAAATATTTTTTTCAAAAATATTAAAATATTTAATACTATTGAAATTAATATTACCTTGATTGAATAATAAATGTAAGAATGTAACACACTTTTAACAATAATAAGTAATTCAAAAGATAAATATAAAATTTTAACACAATAATAAGAAATAAATATTTAATATATATATATATATATATATAATATAAAAATAAATTATGTTTATTTATAAATAAATTTTTATTTGAAATTTGAGATTTTGTTTTTGTTATTTGACCTTTGTTGGTGAAGATAAAAAAAAGGAAGATAATTGCTAATCTAAAATGTAATATAGTTGTTTTTGCATACATAAATATGGTTTCTATACTAGGACAAGTGGTTAATGATGTACTCTTTACTTAAGAGAGGCTCGGATACGATCTTTGATCAGTTTGTTTTTTTTCCACTAATTGAAACGGCGTCGTTTCTTCTACGTCAGCATCTCACAAATACATAATATTGGTTACCTGACATGTTGTTGGTCGCAGGTACTTAAAAGCCGTTTTTTATAAGTTCAGGTACCGATTTCAAATTTTTATTAGATCAGGTTTAAATATGCACAGTGAAATAATTTAGGTACTAATAAAGCAATATGAACCTAGCTGAGGAAATAATCGGTCGTTTTTCCACGAATATGACTGTCAATTCTATATGGTAGGAAAAATTTTTACAGTCAGAAACAATTGGAAATTCCTGACCGTTTTCCAACAATATTAAACCGTAAAAAATTTCCGACCAATGATTCCGTCAAAAATTTTTGACGGACGATTTCGTCAAAAATTTCCAGTGGACGATTCCGTCAAAAATTTCAAACAGAATAATCCGTCAGAAAATAAAAAAAAAAATTAAAAAAAAATTGATATTATTAATAAAAGAATATTTTATAATACATATTAAAATTGGGTTACTTATAGAATTTGGTTTATAAGATTAAACGATTTATAAATTAATTAGGTTTATTAACTGATTTCAATATTTATTTATATACACATAAATAAATATATATATATATATATACATATAAAAATAAATACATAAATATATATATATATATATATATATACAAATACACCACAAAATACAAAACAAAACGACAAAAAAACTAATGAAACCTAAATCTACTGCCGTCGTGGCCTCCTCCTCCTCATGTCATCCTCCTCCTCCGACACCTCTACCAGCTTCTACACCGACACCTTCACTCGCTCTGGATGCTATGGCTGAAGCGAGGACTCAATCTCGTGCTGGAGCCACCGTTCGAAGTGCTTGTCGCGCCTCCTCCGACGTCAAGCTTCTCATGTCTCCGCCAATAAGTTGCGCCTACCTCTTTCGCCACCAACAATCTTGCCACTCGGCATCTGGGTAGCAGATACAAAGTTCTGGACAGAAGTACTTTTCCAGATTTAAAACAACACAAACAGAGGATACGAGAGGTAAGAGAGATTTGTGTTAAGGTTAGGGTTTGTAAGCTCAAGCAGCTGAAGACAATAAGGAAAATCGTGCAAAGAAAGATATCCCGTGAATATATGATTCGAGATACGATAAGTAAAGAAGGTATTCACATAAGATATGCGAAGATGAGAGATATATATATATATATCGGTGAGAAAAGTAGGGTTTTCAAGAGAGAAAAAGGAATACCAAACAGTTGAGAGATAAAACACCTCAAGTTAGGGATAGGTCTAGACTTGTTGATCAAGCAACGTGTGTGTTGACTTGGATCAGTAGTGTAATTAGAAATTGGCCAGTCGAGATACATGGGTGTGTGTAGTCTTGTAAATATGATTGAACCAGAGAAGCATGTTCAGATGATTTCTAATGAAAAGACAATTTGAAGTAAACTATTTCAGTTAAGTCCACGTTCTTTGTTTTACAATTGGTACCAGAGCGGATCAACCTCTATAATTCTAGATATTGTAGACATGCTGGGATCTTGGGAAGAACATAGAAAAATCAGGAATAGTTCAGGAAGAAATCAGATACACGGAACTCTCCGACAAACTGTCAACGTTAACAAAGGAAAACCTCAAACTGTTAAGGGACATGACAGTACTCAAAGCACAAGTAAACACGCTAAAGATGGAAAACTCGACAACCACGAAATTCGTGACTCCCACAGTAATCAACAAGGAAGCATTCAGAGTCTTTTGATAGATAAAGTGTCTACAGGCAAGAGTAGGACGTGGTCATATCGAAAGAAACACAAGAAAGACTCAAAGAGATGCCAAATGTGTGGGAGCTCAAGACATCAAAAAGATACTTGTGTTCTTCTATCGAAAAGGATTCATCAAGCTTGGAATATGGTAAATGCTTCATGGAAAAGAATGAGTATGGAAAAGTTTGGGTAGCTAAGAGTGACATCTACGGTGTGCATAAGAAGTTGCCTATGAATATCTTGAACGAAGATCAAAAGGAAACTGCTAATGTAGCATATATGACAGATGAAGGGGATAAATCAGATGACTGGTACTTTGACAGTAGATGCTCCAGACATATGACTGGAGATCGGAATCTGCTCACTGAAGTGGTCCCTACCAAAAATGGAAAATTAACCTTTGGAGATGGTAAGGAAGGAATAATTCAAGGGATTTGTCACACAGAGAACTCCGAACAACCCAGATTGCTGAACGCATACTTAGTTGAGGGACTTAAAGCCAACTTAATCAGCATAATCAGTTGTATGATGAAGGAATGACTATGATATTTACAAGGGTAGATTGCAAAGCCTTGGATAAAGAAGGAAATGTAAAGCTACAAGGAATTCGTTCAAGAAATAATTGGTACATGTGGAATGCGTCTAACATATGTATGATCACCACCAAGTCTCAACTTGATATGTGGCACATGAAACTGGGACACATGAGCACTCATGGTCTTAGCCGGTTGGTAAACAGTGAAAGTGTCTGAGGAGTGCCCAAGTTGGAGACATCAACTGAACTTGTCTGTGATGCATGCTGCAAAGGGAAGCAAGTGAAGGCTTAACATAAGCAGTGCTCAGACACTAGAACTACCAAGGTTCTTGAGTTGGTTCACATGGATCTAATGGGACCAGTTCAGACTGAAATCATTACAGGGAAGAAGTATATCTTTGTCCTAGTTGACGATTTCTCTATATATACATGGGTGATGTTTCTTAGAGAAAAATCAGATGCTCTCAACAGCTTCAGAATACTGGCCCTTTAGTTGAAGTCGGAAAAGGGTGGGATTATACAGATCAAAAGTGATCGTGGGGGAGAATTTCAAAATGATAATTTTGAAAGATTTTGTCATGAACAAGGCATCAGACACCAGTACTCAGCTCCACGCACACCTCAACAAAATGGGGTGGTTGAAAGAAAGAATCAAACACTCCAAGAAATGGTGAGAGAAATGATCCACAATAACAATGTACCGAAAACATTATGGGCTGAAGTAGTGAACACAGCGTGCTACATTATTAATCGAGTATATATGAGACCTGGAACCAAGAAGACGCCATACGAGATATGGAAAGGAAAAATCCCAAACTTAAGCTACTTTCATGTCTTTGGGAGCATATGCTACATCCTAAACGATAAAGAGCAGCTTGGGAAGTTTGACTCAAGGAGCGATGAGGGGATATTTCTTGGGTATTCAACCAACAGCATGGCATATCGAGTGTACAACAAGAGAACTTCTCATCTAGGTGATGCAGTCAATGTAGTGTTCGATGATCATCAAAGTCTACTACTGGAACCAGTAGAAATTCAGCAAAGTGATGACCACACAACAACTGACAGACTCGAGGAAGGTCATGAGAGTGAAAACGAGAACGTGAATAAGGATGAGGAAACCAAGGAAGAGGCAGCCCAAACTCAGGTTCACCGAAATCACAGTATAGATGATATCATTGGTGAAGTTAATGAAGGAAGGAGAACTCGAAACAAACATATTGAGTTTAAATCCATGGTAAAACTTGCATGCTTCGTGTCATCCTTTGAACCAAAAAACTTCGATCAAGTTCTTGTAGATGAATATTGGACCAGTTCCATGCATGAAGAGCTCGAACAGTTTGCTAGACTGGATGTCTGGGATTTAGTTCCAAAACCTGAGGGAGTCAACATAGTGAGAACCAAGTAGATCTACATGAACAAGATAGATGAAGAAGAGAATGTTGTGCGCAATAAGTCCCGAATCGTGGCGCAAGGATATTCTCAAATAAAAGGAATTGATTTCGAAGAAACCTTTGCTCCAGTTGCTCAACTAGAGTCTATCAGGCTTTTGTCTGCGATGCATGCAAGCTAAAGATTAATCTGTATCAGATGGATGTAAAAAGTGCGTTCCTAAATGGTGTATTACAAGAAGAAGTGTATGTGGCACAACCAAAAGGGTTTGAGGACCCCAAAATCCGAACCATGTGTATAAACTCAAAAATACCTTATATGGATTGAAGCAAGCACCTAGAGCTGGTACGAACGTCTGACTCAGTTTTTACTGAAAGCGGGTTTCAAACGAGGAAGTGTAGACAAAACTCTATTTATATTGTGTCATGAGTCAAACATCTTGATAGTACAGATCTATGTTGATGATATCATCTTTGGAGAAACTAAACAAAGCATGATTGATGGGTTCGTCAAAACAATGGCTAGAGCGTTTGAAATGAGCATAGTTGGAGAACTTAACTACTTTCTTGGTCTCCAAGTTCGACAGACCGAGAGGGGTATCTTTGTGTGTCAAAGCACGTATGCACAGAATCTTGTGAAAAGATCTGATATGGAAACAAGTAAAATTGCACGAACACCTATGAGTACGACAGTCAAACTGAGCAGGGATGAAGAAGGGGTCAACGTTGATGAAAAAATGTACAGAGCCATGATCGGAAGCTTGTGTTATCTGACAACAAGCAGACCTGATCTATGTCTGAGTGTAGGTCTGTGTGCAAGATATCAGGCCAACCCAAAAGCATCACATCTTCAAGCGGTTAAGCGTATTATTAAATACGTGAGAGGCACACTAAACTATGGTATGAACTATTCAATTGAAACTAACACTAGTCTCGCTGGTTTATGTGATGCAGACTGAGCAGGCTGTCTTGATGATCGAAAAAGTACTTCACGAGGATGTTTCTTTCTGGGTAACAATGTTATCTCTTTGCATAGTAAGAAACAAAACTGTGTCTCATTATCCACTGCGGAAGCTGAATACATAGCATTAGGGAGCTGATGCACTCAACTTCTTTGGATGCGACACATGCTCAAAGATTACGGTATTGACACCCAATCCTTTCTCGTACACTGTGATAATAAAAGCGCCATAGACATATCCAAAAATCTTGTCCAACACTGTAGAACTAAGCACGTTGATATTATACATCACTTTGATAGAGAATTATTAGAGGAGAAACTTTCAATCATTGAACATGTGTCTTCCCAAAAACAACAAGCTGACATAATTACTAAACCTTTGGATCTCAACACCTTTCTTCATTTGCGAAAGGCGTTGGAAATCTGTGAACTCTGATAAGCTAATTTTCTTAGATGATCATACCCCTCATGTGAAATAAATCCCACAGGTAGTCACTACACTAAGTCACCAAAGTAAGGTCATCCTATGTAATCTTGTTGAGTCCCCACTCCCTCAGAATGATCTGCAGCTGTGTTGGAACTCGCTGTTGCCCCACTATGAATCTGACAGCAGTCACTGTGGGGACTGAAGATATGGTCACTGATTGATTAACATCACTATCACTCGTGTTACCTTTCCATCTCTTGGACTATGAAGGTAAAGTGTTTAGAAAGTTATGAAGGAGTTGAGTAAAAGTTCTAGAGCCAAGCACTTAAAAATTCTGAGTAAAGTTGAAGAGAAATCCAACTTATGAGTATGACATGTAATAAAAAGAGGGTGTGAATGCATCTCAGCTGAGAAATGCAACATAAAAAAAAAGGGAATCATAAACAAAAACCGTCATACTCGAACAAACTCTCTAGAATTGCTGAACTCCTTCCTCTGACTGGATATCATCTTAATCAGAATGATCTTCATCTCTCAGGGTGACTAAACTTAGATTCCTAGAAAGAAGGCTTTGCCGGGTCTGGCCATGAATGCACCTCGGCTGAGGAACGTAGTGGCTAAATGTGTCTGGTTAGTTGATCACCTAAGTGGAGATGTAAGGTCTGGGATATGAAATGATTCAATCTCATAGAATGTTGGCTTACAGGGTTCGGGTGTTGTGTTCTTCAAAGCTGTTGGTTTCGTGTTTCGCAAGGTATCAGGATGTTCATTAATGCAATGGGTCACTCTTTGGTTTTCTTGAAAAGGCCCGTTTAATCTAAAAGTGTTGGGCTGATTAAGGTTGGGTTGGGCTTAAGTCATTAAACGTGTCGTTGAGAAAGCGAATGGGCTGCAGTTAATGGCGTGTCTCGAACTGCGAAAAAGTCGGGGGTGTCTGCCACGCCACTAGTGGGTATAAATACCATGACGAGACCCTTGAGTAACTGTGCTCTCCCTCCTAGTTTTTTCAGTTACCTTCCCGAAAAATCTTGCTTTTCTCTCTCGATTCCAATCCTTTCGTCTCTTTATTTTCTTGTCAAGCTCTCTCCATGGCGGGAATCAAAGGAGTCATCTACAATAGTTCCACACCTATTCCTCACTTCTCCTTCGAGGAGCGTCTCGAGGTGCACCGGGATGTGTTTTCACCGGTCTGCCCTCGTGTGGAACCAGTCGATCATTGGTTTTTGAGCTCGCACGCTAAAAGTACCTACCGCAATCTCTGCCTCCACGGGTTCATAGTCCAAGGTAATCTCGATCCTCGTGAACGGATGTGAGTGATGCTCTTAGGCTGATAGATAGGGTAGAATGGACTTACTCTTTGCTGCATGTGAGACCCTTCTGTGCCAGAGTATTTAGAGAGTGCCTGGCGAACCTCCGTTTCTCTCTTGATGGGGTAGTTGTTAGAGGTACCCAGTTTGGCTTTGATCCAACCGTGATAAACCAGCTGTTCGGAAACCATCTTGTTAATCGGTCATTCAACTGGGAAGGCGGGGATTTGAACCTTTTTATCAGCTCGTTCACCGGCTATTAGTGCACCGGTTTGACAGGTTTCAATCTCTCCTCTCTCATTCCTCCCTATCACATTCTCTACCGTCTTTGGGAGCTCAACTGGCTTTCTGGCCCCGACACTGACGTTTTCATCAAGAAGCGTCTTCGGCTACTATGGGTTCTGGTTCACCGACGGGAAATCAACTATGGGACCTGATGTATGATCAGGTGATGGAGCTCACTCGAGAGATAAGTCCAGACAGGAAGTTGGGTCTTCCCAATTTCATATATCAAGTCAAGTCCAGAGAGATAGATTTGTTTATAATGAAGGTGGTTGAGACAAACTTTGTGTTTAAGGAATGGAAAAGAAGATGAGAGATAGAGAAAATGGAAGAGAAGGAAAAAGAGGATACGAGAGATAAGAGGAGAGAGAGAATTTAAGAAACACAAACTTTAATCTTGTTCATTTTGGTCCATTAGATTTATTTATTCAAGGGCTGTTGTTAAAAGTTAGTGGAATCCTCCTTGTATATTAGTGGTCACTTTTATTTTGACTAATCAATTTTTTTTGTAATTATCTTCTATTCTACATTTTATTTTAATTCACAAAATATTGCTGGTAAATATTCATATACAAAACTAATTTTGAGAGAAAATTCAAAAATTCAAAGATTTATATTTCACATTCAAGCTCTCTCTTTCGACGTTTCTTTTATAACTTTTTCCTAATCTCCATCGCAAATCTCTAATTTCGACTGCTATAAATAATGATGCAGAAAACGCTAACACTCCCTGCTTCACCAGAATTAACCCTTCTGTTTCCTTACAAACACAACCTGCAACAATGGTTTCATCCCATATCTTTTTTACAGATTTGAAGTCCGGTCTTTTCTTTGCGACGGTGGTGACGCGTTTTCTGCATTTATGGGAAGCACATAACGTTAAGAAAGGAGGGGAGCTGATGGGAATTGACATGCTTTTGCTTGATGAGAAGGTTTGTCTTATCTGTCCATCTTTATACCTTGAGTTAATTCTACACCGAGCATGCGTTCGATATATTGGTTACTAGGTGTTTTCCTGCACCATGTGCAGCAATGAAAATTTTAAATTTAAATTATATCTAAAAATTTATAAATTTTATTGACTTCTAAACAATATTATAAAACAAATTTTGATTTAGTTGAACCTAAAATTAAAATTAAGATAAATTAAACAATTTTGTTTATTTTAAATTTTATTAAAAATAGATCTATATATATTTTTAAATTATAATCTTAGATAAATTTTTATCTATTTCTTTGGGATAAATATATTAAATAAACTTGTATAAAATTAACTAAAAATTATTATAAAAGTTATATAATTATCAAAAAATAAAACTAATGATATTTCTAAAATTTATAAATATATATATAAAATATCAAAATTATGATTAAAAATTATATTTTTTAAAAAATATCGTAGAAAAAATTGAAAATATATTTTGGTAGTAATATTATACAATTATAAAAAATTAAAATAAATAATATTTCAAAAACAAATATATTATTTAATGTCATAATTGAATAAATAAATTTTAATGATGATGTATATTCTAGTATCATATTCTAAAAACCTTACCAAAAATATAGATCATCATTAATTAGAATCATCCATGTCACATTTATCTATACGTCACGTCATCTTTCTAGTGTTCCATGTCACATTTATTTTGTAAAATTGATTGTACAGAGGATATGTATCAAAATCATTTGACAAATAATGTCTAGGGGATAGTTGATTTGAATTTATTAATGTGATGTGAACTTCAAAATATTTTTAAGAAACGAGTTTCGACAAACAGAAATAAAACGAGTTGTGAAAGTATCAAAATTTGACTGAGATGTAGATGTGGAAGGACGATTATAATAAATTGTTTTTTAATAAAAGGGTAACAATTTGGTTTGTCTCATATTTCCTCATCTTTTTACCATGATTATGGACATGTTTGTTTCACCATCTAGATGAGCCATTTGGATGGAGATAAAGTTTTGTTTGTTTAGACTTTAAACTGCAAATCATCTGAATGGTTCAACTGATCCAAATTGAACTATCTGGATGGAGATGTTTCTGTGAAATTGGTATAATGTCTATTATACCCTCGATATAATTCGTAAATTACAAAAATAAACCAAATATCATTTTTCACTAACAAAAAATGACAAATCACAAAAACGATTTTTCTACAAAAACAAATAAAAACGCATTTTTAGCCAAAACTGCTAAAAAAATATTTTTTCGCAAAATTGCAAAAAACATATTTTTCGCCAAAACTACAAAAATCCAAGAACACATTTTTCCGCCAAAAAAGTAAAATAGTATTTTTCCGCAAAAAACCGCAAAAAACGTGTTTTCCGTCAAAACCGTAAAAAAGCGTTTTCCCGCCAAAACTGCAAAACATATTTTCTCGCCAAAACCACAAAAGATGTTTTCTCGCCAAAACCGTAAAAACAAGTTTTCCCGCAAAAACACGTTTTCCCGCCAAAGCCGCACAACATGTTTTCTCACCAAAGCCGCACAACATGTTTTCTCCCCAAAACTGTAAAAAATACGTTTTCTCGCCAAAATCGTAAAAACACGTTTTTCGGCCAAAACCGCAAAAACATGTTTTCTTGTCAAAACCGCAAAAATGTGTTTTCCCGCCTAACCGCAGAATATGTTTTCCCGCCAAAACCGTAAAAATGTGTGTTTCCCGCCAAAACCGCAGAATACGTTTTCCCTCCAAAACCGTAAAAACATCAAAAAATATTTTCTCGGCAAAATCACAAAAATGTGTGTTTCCGCCAAAACCGCAAAAACTCTTTTTTCCACCAAAACCGCAAAAAAAAATTTTCCCGCTAAAACTGCAGAATCGCGTTTTCCCGCCAAAACTGCGAAAACGCGTTTTTCCACTAAAACCGCAAAAACGTGTTTTTCCGCCAAAGTCGCAAAACATGTTTCTCTGCCAAAATCGTGAATATGTATTTTTCCGCTAAATCACAAAATTATATTTCCCGCTAAAACCATATTTTAATCTAATTATATTTAAGTAATTAATAAAAATTAATATAGTGAAACAAAAATAAAAATATTAAATTTAAACAAGAGTATATCAGTAATTTGTGTACTAAATTCATCTAGATGGAAATGGAGATAAAGAAACAAACATAAATCCATGTAGATGATTCATCTAAATGATCCATCTTGATCGACAAACAAACAGTCTCTATAATATTTGGGGACCATTTGGATGAATTATGTAAATGGATCATCTAGATGGTGATGATAGATGATGAAACAAACAACTCCTATGTAGTTAAATTTTCTATGTTGATTGTCAAGTACTTAAACCAAATGTTTCACTTTTCAAAGTCCACGCTTCTGCAAGGTCTATCAATGTGCATCAGCTTAACACTTTCAAACACCTTTTGATAGAGGATTTCACTTACGAGATCAGTGGCTTTAATGAACAGCTCATGGCATTAGCAAGTCCTAATACTCAATTTCCAGGTAAGTCAGTTAAGTTTGAGTGACACAACAGTTTCGAGAATTAGCATACAAAATTTTACTACTTCAACCACTTGCTTCATAGACATCATTAGGTTTGTTGGTGAATTCAAGTCTACCTTCAATGACCATGACTTTGACAACTCAGCATGGTTAACCTCCAGATCGACAGGTACAGTCCCTTCTTCATTAACATTGTTTTTTTTTGCTTCTTACAGTCTTTTGTCTTTTGTTTAAACCTGTATGTTTGAGCCAGGAAAAAGAAGCAATGAAAAGAGTTTTCATGAAGTATTGAGTCCACTGGAGTTCTTGATACTGTCACCAAATGAATAGTTTCTTTTCCTGTATTTGCGACAGTACTTGTAAAAAATGATTTGTTCTGAATAATAATATGATTTATACTAACACAATGGTAGTCTTCAATGTAGTTTGGGTTGCATTGAATGAGCAGAATGACAAGCCTCCTCTGCTTTAGAAGTGTCTTGACAGGCATTTTGTTTCTAACCATTATAAAAAAGTTTCTTAACAGAATACCATAATGTATTGACATAATCTACAACCCTGGTTTTACTGAACCAAGTGATACATTTTGTAAACCAAATCCTAATTTGAATTAGGTCATGTTATTTAGAAAGCTGATGAGAATTTTGATTTGGTCTTGAAATATGAAGATCATTGTTTTCGTAGTTTCTGTAAAATTTTGCATTGCTACTATATGATCCTTTCCTTTTGGTTGCTGGAAATATCATCTCTTGAGTAGTTTTGGGTTATGATCCTTCTTTGGTTTTGCTTCAAATTCATTCAGCTAAAGCTACGAGGTCCTTCTGTCTCTTACTACGAGAATGTTCCATCAGAAAAGTTTTATTTTCAAATTATTTTCAAATAAAGTATAAAGAACTTCTGCCTAAACATCAAGAAACATTGAGAGACGTATCGCTTCCTAACTTGAATTGAGTTTATCATTAAACCATCTATGGTTAAGTAGCACGAGATCCCATGCTTATGTAGTTCCTTAATATTGGCATTACGATTGCTTTCTTCACCACCCATAATCATAAACATATTAAGTCATCCATTACTTACTGAAATAACCTTAAGAATCATGTGATCTCGAGATGCTAACTCTATCCATAGCTAAGTTTTGTCATGGTTACTAACTTACTATTAATAGGAGTTCAAATATACAAAACTATGTTTGGTGTATTCTATTTGTTGTACACGTGGATTTGTTAGGATTAGCCATTATTTTGTTTTTTTTGTTACTGGCGTGTCATTCTCTAATCTTCACCTTCTTTTCTATATGTACAAGTCTTACTTTCACACGCATTTCCAGATGTACAGGTGTTAGATTTATTTATCTGGCAACTGATCATGAGATAAAAGACTTTGGATCATGAGACTAACTTTTTTGTTTAATACTACTATACAGTTACCGAGACATACTACATTCTTTCAGTTGATGTAGAGGACAATATCAGAATTTAGCAAAGGACATTGTTGTAAGAACCTTATTTTACTACAATGGGGACAACTGATATTTATAAAGATATTAAGAACATAAATCAAAATTTACAATATCGAAACAAATGAATAAAGAAGAATTGCAGAGTCGAGATGATTAATCTATTTCCTTAAATCTTTAAACGCCCCGTAGTATGACAGTTGCATAGCGCTCAGATTCCCAGGATACAACTGCAGCATTGTTTCTGTTTACCATCACCGAAAAATAGAATCTATCGACTCTAATTTTGTGTTGTACTCTCAGACTCAAAATAAAATAAAAAATACTAGCATAACTATTGTAAGTGGGAGAGAGTAAACTTTTGTTGTTGAATTTCTTGGATGTATCTTTGATCTCTTTTTCTATAATGCTAACAAGCCCTTTTATAGAAAAATAATGAGAAACACAAGTTACATTTCCAACATAGAAATGAAACTTCCATGGTGCACTAATGGAGAGTTTAATTCTTGTCAACATTTTGACCAAGAAATTAAAGATTAAAAATTATTATTGTTTGACCAAATCAAACAAATAATATACTTTAAAATGGATTTCTTTTTTTATATTTTATCAATATAAAAGATCAACATATATTTGGTTTATAAGATTATGTTAATGAACATGTAGTCCAACTAACAAATCAAAACCTAAATCCAATCAAATATCCAATGTGTGTATTTGTTACTTTTGAACAAATTTTCTCAAATCACACACATTGAACCTCCATTTCTCATTCAAATAAAACTCATTTGTGACATATGAATAAATTATTCATAATGCTAAAAAATAGTTCCAACAATCTCCCACATGAATAGAAATGACTCTAGACACTAGACGACTCGACAAACTTAACTTCCTAGACAAGACTTGACAAGACTCACTAAGGACTTTTGAGAGTACAAAAAAAAAAAATCCACTGCATGATGAGTTGGTAGCATTTTTCAGCTTGAACCAGTCATTGTTAATAGCTATCGGATTTACTCGAACAGGAGATGGCATGATGTCTTGAACCCCCTGGACTTTGGTGTAAACCGACGACAATAACTATAACACAGCTTCATTCTATCACAAAACTAGGTTCTCTGTTGTGTCATTTTGGTCGTGAACAGTCTCGGTTAATCATGAGGGACACTTGGAGAATATAGCCTTTCCTGCATTCTGTTAGACAACGGCCCCATTTCACACTCACAAGGTGATTTGCTCATTGGCTTTGTTAGAGGAGTATCATGTTACTACTCCATTCATATCTCAAAGCTATGGACACAAATCATTAAAAGCAAATGCTTATCCTCTATTCCTTACATGTAGCACTGTTTAATCATCCTAGGAACTGGGTATAGACCGAAGTCTTACAGTGCTTTGGGACAGATTTAGTTTGACTTAGTTGTCTCCTTGAACCTATTTCTTGGGATCTCCAGTCAGTTAGGTAGAGTTACGCGCCAAACTCATCTTAATTTTCATAGGCTTTAACCCCATTCCTCTTGATGATATATGACAATTTGATCTCATGACACAACCTTTAATAAAATGAGATCCTAGGTTGTCATGCATAATAAACATAATCCTTTAGATAGTCGAGATCAATGTCCAATGATTTTTGTCATCTCTTTCAAGCCATACAATTAACCATGTATATAAGCAAAAACTCAATGCATGGCATTAGTGTTATATTGTGATAATTATCACTAAGTTCATGTGGCCATCTTGCCAATGACGTTTATATGATAGCAAAGCTTCAGCACAATTTCTTGAGAGAGACTAAAGAAAATTGCATATTTACATGTAATATCTCTCTTAAGAGTTAGAAAAATTGATCTTACAACGTCTTTAGAAAATTAGTTATAATTTCTAAAAAAGAGTGTATTTTCTTTTCGAGGATTTCACATTTTTTCATAGCAACTATTTCTATAGTCGTCTTAAGTTGATTTTAAATCAAACTAGTATATTTTGCGATTTTTGTTTTCCAAAACAGTATTTTTACTTTTAGCAAATATTATTATATTTTATTTTTACAGGATAAAATTTTTGTTTTGAAATCTTTTTCTTCTTTTTTTTTTTTTTTT